>JAFMPE010044212.1:0-15016 GCA_024759925.1 Ficus religiosa | reverse complement strand
TTCATAGAAACTGCTGTTCTTTTTGCCACTTACAATCTCAAGAACCAACACTCCAAAACTATAAATGTCAGACTTGATTGAGAATTGCCCATGCATTGCATACTCTGGAGCCATATACCCGCTGAAAGAAGGCACAACAGATTGATATATTCAATTAGCAAAAGAAGAAGTTTACATCAGCATTTGTTATTCGGTCCTGGTCATGCAGTTCGGTAAAAAAAAAAAAAAAAAAGACATAACATCTGAGAACACACCAGTTATATTTGCGAAGAAAAATTTGATTGTAAAAATTGGATATTTACATGGTCCTAGTTTAGCTAGTAAGCCGAAAGTGATAACTATAATCAAATTTTCTCAGTAATATTTCACAAAATAGTGTTGAATTTACGTAGTGGGAAAGCAGTCGAACTCACAATGTTCCAGCAATTCTACTTGTGTTCCCTCTCGTTTGGTCAACTTCAAAAATCCTTGCCAAACCAAAGTCAGAAATTTTCGGGCCCATATCAACATCCAACAATATATTGCTAGCTTTGAGATCACGGTGTATAATTCTAAGCCTAGAATCTTCATGGAGATATAAAATTCCTCGAGCAATCCCTCCTATTATCTTGTACCGTGTTGCCCAATCTAATTGCCATTGTCTGTTAGGATCTGCACGTTTAGCTAGAAAAAATCAGTTCTGAAACAACTAGTAGCTCGATTCAGACTCCTTCCTTGGCATTACCATTAGATTTGGGAAACAATAGTTGTGAATTAAAGGCACAAGAGTAAAGAGTAAGTGCTTAGATGGACGGACCATATAGAAAATGGTCAAGGCTTTTGTTTGGTACAAATTCATAGACAAGTAGCTTTTCTTCGCCTTCGAAGCAAAATCCCAACAACCTCACAAGATTTCTGTGTTGAAGCTTGGCTAGCAATAGAACTTCGTTCTTAAATTCTCCCATGCCTTGCCCGGAACTCTTTGATAGCCTCTTGACAGCTATTTCTTGTCCATTAGCAAGTGTGCCCTGAAAACATTGTACTTAAAGCAAATTATTTGCTAGAAGTTTACCTTTCGGTTTGTTTAAATAAGTAAGAGTGATGTAGCGCAGAAGTGTTAAAAGGAATAGGGGGATAAAAAAAGATAGAGGGATAAATTTGTCTAATATTTGTTGATTGCTCTTAATATATACCGGAATATAGGGCATTTATGAATTTGTTGATTCACTCATGATTATCAAGAAAATAGGCATCAAAGTTATTGATTCTCTCAAGAATACCAACAACAATGGAATGAAAGAGAAGACTCCCTAATTTATAAAGAATAACATTGGTAACGCCAATTCTAATCTTAATTTTTGAGTTATATAACTGAGTTACAAAACTAAGACTATTTATAGGTGCTATTACAAGACTAGCATCCTTTCAAATAAAATATTACAAGACCATTTATAGGTACTACAAACCCATTCACCAACATTGATGACAACTTTAAAGCCAAAAATCTTTCAAAATCCAAAACCCCAAAAGTTATAAAAATGAGTCCAAACTTTAGACTTCCAAAATCTCAAAATTAAGCTCATGTTTGGTATATGGATTTGGAATGAAATTTTTAGTGTTAAAGTCGGTTGACTTTTCAAAATTATAGTTATAAAATTTATTGCTTTTCAGGAAAAAATAAAAACAAAAAACAAAAAACAAAAATTGAGATGAAAAACTTAGATTTGTACCTGAGAGCTACACGAAAGCTAGATACTTAGTAACTACTAAAAGGTCCCAAATAAATACTAACTGTTGGACTTCTAAATTCTCAAACATAAATGCAAGTCTTTCCAGATTTCTTACATTAAGTACATATCTATTAAACTTCTACTAAGTCTCTTATTAATAGCATTATTAAGTTTTCAAAGTCCCACTACCCCTAATTAGTAAATAGTGCCAACTAATTTGAATGCGGTTCCATCCTTCAATGTTTCTATATTCATATAAATCCATCTCATTTTTAACTGCATGAGAAGGCATCTTGGCATTTCTAGTGGGGGGTGTCACATACTCGCATTGCATTTTCCACATATTTTGAAGCCGTCACAAAATGGCATACCTTGTACACCTCGCCAAATCCTCCTTCGCCCAACTTGCGATCAACGGCGAACTTGTTTGTGGCAGCTTCAACTGCGGCGAAGTCGAATTGCAAGGACTCTATAGTTGTAATCTCATCGTGCCCAACTACACAACCAATGGGTAAGCATTTCCAGTTACAAAGAGAGTGATAATAGTTAAATAGAGTGTGTGACACATGACAAATAAAATGATATATTGTTTATTTGGTCTCAAACCTATTCGTTAAGTTGTAATTTGATTTCCTAACTTTTCCCCCCGTAAAAGCTCTCTTAACTTTTCAAAAGTGAGCAAAACAGTCATTTTTAGTTACAAAGGTTAAAAATGAAGTAGATCAAATCATGTGTATGGTACATATAAGTTAAATCATGTACAAAAATTTTTCTAATTACCCTTAAATTGTAAGTTATGTTGATTCATGTGACATTTGTTTTGTTAATCTTTTAATGTCTCTTAACTAAACGAACTATTTTGCACTATTTTAAAGAGATCATCATAAAGCTTTTAGTTTTTTTTTTTTTTTTTTTTTAAATTTGGAAACTAGATTGCAATTTCATTAAAAAGTTACGGACCTAACTTATCATTTGGCCTAAATTAAAAAATAAACAAAAAGAAGTAGATCGTTTTGGATCTAATCATCTTTACCATTTTCTTGCTCTATAGAATTATACTTTTTTGCTCTCCTACGGAGGATACAAAGCACAACGATGAAAAGTACTGCACAAACAGCAATTGGGACAACAATGGCCACAATTATTGAATTTGAGATTTCACTTTTTCCTGCAAAAAAGGTTATAACAGTAGTTATGATCTTGAAAGATACAGGGACGTTATCTAAAGCGAAAGAACAACTAAAAAATGTTGTTTGAATTGTCGATGCAATTGAGTCATTATATAAAAGCTGTGGTTGCAGGTATAATCTAGCGATAATACTACATCTGATTATATTTAAAGGTACAGAGTTTAAATTCTTTATCCTTAAATTTTTTTTTTAAAAAAAGTCATGGTAAAAGTCTGACGTGGCATAAGCAGGATTCAAGAGCAAAATCAGGAGTACACACGTGGGTTATTGAGTTGCTGACTTGGCATAAATTGATATGAGCTTTTCTTTTATGTTGTAATTAGTTTGACTGAAAGGTAAGAGAGGTGTTAGATTTGTTGTTTCATTTTCTTGTCTTAATAATTATTCCTTAATAGTGTTTTAACAACTCTTCAATTTATTCAAACATTTTTATATTTAACATTTTTTTATGTGATTAAATTCTTAAATTCAGATTATATAATATAATACTATTGGAGGTCGAAACAGGAGATTCGAAATAACAATCCGACTCGCTGGTACGGGAGTCAATTGGGGTTGTATGTGAGAGAGAACCAATATTATTGAATTACTTGACTTGGCTTTATTGCACTTACCTTCCGTCTTTGGATTCCCAACAGTATCAGGAGGTGGTGGAGTCAGTCCCGTTGAGGACGGTGGTGACAGTGCGGTTAGGTTAAAGAATGGGTAGAGTTCATACCTATATGTCACAAAAATCAATATATATATATATATATATATATTAAATAAACAGTTTTCAGACACATAATTTAAATGAAAAAAACAGTCTAACTTTTTAGAAAAAAAAAAATTAATGACCATTCAAATATTGGTTAACCTATCAGTTCAATCAGTAATTAATTCATAAAAATACATATTAATATAAATCAATCAATGATATCAGTTTTATCGATTTTATGATCAAAACTGATTGATCATTTTAGCCAAAAAAAAAAAAAAACAAACAAACAAAGAAAAGGGACCATTTTCTAATTCTAAAGAACTTCAGCCATTTAACCCAAAAAAAACAAAAAAAAACAAAAAAAAAAGCTTAAAATATGACCACTTACCTATATTTCCAAAAAATAAGGTTATAAATTCAACTCTTCCTTTGAGATACAACCCGACTCTAATTCTATACTTAACTCTTGTATGGCTGAATCCTCACTCTCGAGTTAAAAAAATTAAAAATTAAAAATTAAAAAAAATACATTTCACCTTATTTAAGTATTTATAAATAATATATTTCATCATATTTCAAAATCACCAACTCCAAAATTTGTGCCATTCAGCAGGAAAAAAAAAAAAAAAAAAAAAAAAGCTCGCCCAAACTCACCTGATATTACAACTAGGCGATATAACTCTGGCCCCTATCTTTCCACTGCAGCAAGAGGGAAGTTGCGATATAGAACCTTCGAGACACGTATTACAGTCCTCACTGGACAGGTCCGGCGTGCACTGGACAAGGCCGTACAGCGTCTGGAACCCACTGAAGTTGGCCACTCTTATCGCGAATTTCTCCCCGCCGGGCCCACCTTTCGCGGCCTCGGCCGCCGCCTCCTTCAAGGTGTCCGCCAGCAGCTGGTTGAAGCGGTCCAGCTCCGTGATATTTGCAGTGTTGAACAACAAGTAAACAGGACCTTCATCAATGGCGCCAAAGAAAGAGCGGTTGGAATAGCGCAGCTGGCACTCCTCGTACCAGATTGTGGCCTGTTTCTCCACGGGGCATTTCTCGCGGACTTCCTTGACGGCCGACTGAACGCAGTCTTGGCAGTCCGTGGAGCCGACGTCTCCGCGGCAGAAGAAGAGGCCGTAGGAGGCGGTGGAGGGGTCTCTACCGCCGGTGGTGGTGTTGTAAGAATTGCGGGACGTGGCGTTGGAGGAGAGTGAGGAGAGGAGGTCGTCGAGGTTGGACTGGTAGGCGCTGTTTGGTGTGAAAGTGGTCGTGTTTGGGCATGTGTGGACGGTGTAAGTCGGGGAAGCTTCACTATGAAGCGCGACCGAGAGGAGCAGAGAGGAGAATAACAGGGAAAGCATTTTTTTTTTTTTTAAATAATTATGATCAGCCGTTCATTTTGTTCTTTAGAGAATTTTAGCCCAGCTTTTAATATATTTCTTCTTTTTTCTTTTCTTTTCTTTTCTTTTTTTAGGAGAGGAATAGAGAGTTTTAAATGGGATTTATTTTATCTCGCGGCAGAAGGATCCAAGTCTGTCTGTCATCGCGAGAAGTTTGAGGTAGAAAATTGGCGTAGAATAGTTGGTGGAATATGGAGAGAGTAAGAAAATTTCAAAAATCTCTACGCACCAAGATGGCGCGTGAGATTGAGATTTGACAAAGAAAGAGACTATTTTAAGATAAAAACGAAAGAGTTGTCGATAATTTCTCAACATTGTGAATTCGCATTAACTTGAAAGAGATCACATATTATAAGCCCTAAATAGCTAATTACAAAATCTAACTAAATCAACGCCATCTTTAAAAACTCTATACACACGCCCAAAAAAAAAAAAAAAGAAGAAGAAAAGAAAAGAAAAGAAAAAAAAAAACGCAACAATAATATTTGATTAAAGTGTACTCAAACACTTTATACAAATGTCAATATTTTAAATTTTAAGTTATTTAGAGAAGCTAGATTTTGTAGATTTTAGATAATCTTAACGTATATATCAATATCAATTTTATACTTTTCACTAAAAAATGTGAAAAATAACATTATATTGCTTTATATTTTAATGTATACTGTTATTTCTAATGTTATTTTTACTTTTGGTTATCATTATTAAGCTTTGGAACTCATTAAATAAAATTTTAATATTTAAATTATTTAAAAATGGAAACACTATATTGTTAGATGAAAAAAATTCTAACCACTATCCTTAACACTATTATAACTAACTATCTGAGTCTTAACAGTTACAATACAAAATAAATATGTTTCATCAGTGTATAATTATTTTGATTAATAGTTTTTATCTTTGTCCACATATAATATGTTTTGATTAATAGGTTTTATCATATTTGACATTTCTAGGTGTCTTATCATTCTACTTTAAGCAGAAATTTTCATAATTACTAATAGTCATTACCATCATGATTATTACTGATAGCATAATAGTTGTAATATTGACTGTTTTTTTATTGAATATTTAGTATGTGAGAAGGCTTCTGATGAAAGTGGTTGTAATTTTGGTGTTTGTGACAGTTTCATGATTGGCCTTTCTAATTATGTTATGAATCAAATTTATCTAGTCTTTTGCATAAAAACTATGAGTAATTATAAGCATGACTTTTATTATTACTATTTGAAAGCTTTTAGAGTCATGAATGTTTTTGGAAAAATTAAAATTTATTATTGATAGTCTATCAACTGTTGAAAGTTGGGACAATCACACTTTTGGTCATATTTCGAAAAAGGAAAAGAAAACATTTCTTTGGTCTTTTTAAGGAAATAAATACTTTAAAAAATTGGGTCTCTACATAGAAATTATAAGAATTACTTATGGTAATTTCTGTTACGTCCCATGTAGTAATTGTGATAATTATCATTAGTAATTATAATATTGAATAAAAATTCATACCTAAAAATATAGGTTTCTGTTGATGATAAATGTGGTAGTGTAAAAATGTGCAACTCTCAAAATTTAATGTAATGGTGCTAGATATGAAAGTCTCAGAAAATAATGTTAAATTTAAAATAAATTTTTTTCAGATGTCAAAATATGTATTATAGGCACATCATTTATTACTCCATTAATAATGTTATTAGATAAAGAACAGTTCTATATAGTTGAATAAGGGTACGTAGCATACAGCTTAATCACACCAACTTTTTTGTGGCTAGCAATATCTTTGTTGCCGTTTATCCAATAGGAATGGTCAAATATTATAACCCCAAAAACTGGAATCTGTCTTCGTTTTAAAATTATTTGCACCTCTTTCAAAGTTTCAAGATTCGGACATCGTGTCGTTTTCTTTTTGCTGCCGTTTCTATATTTGATGTCGTTTTTTGTCGTTATCTTCAAATTTTGTCGTTTACATGTTGTTGTTGTTGTTGTTTTTTTTTTTTTTTTTTTTACACGCTGTTTCCACATTCTTATAGTTTTCTCGTCTTCATTGTATCTTATCAGCAATGACGTCGTCAAGGATTTGCCGTGCTTGAAGGAACTTCTTGACTCTGTCACAATACTAATGTCAATAGAAAAGAAAAAGTTGAAAATTCGACTGATATATATATATATATATATCTTATTTTATCATCTCGCCTAGTTATTCGGTGATGTACATAATTTGTGATGGGATGTCTTTAATCTTATTTTATCATATTTAGTCCGTGGTTGTTGGAATGCTGTGCATAGTCATTCATGCTTGTCGCTATGTATAATTAAAAACACGGAAAATAAGACTTTTCTAAGTAAATGATGGCGACAGGTCATCCTAGAAAAGTACTGAACATATGGAAAGAAGGCATGTTGATTATAAAAACTGAGTTTGGTTTCTACATGGGGTTTTTTTGTTTTCTAAATTTTATAGAAGTAGATTTTCCCTCCCCTTTTTATGGACCAAGGAATTAAGCTAATTAGGCTAATGAGGAGACGTGAGTCATAAGGTTGCGACTAATTGGGCTGCAAAGATGACTTTTGCGTCTTTGACAAGTCAACAAAGTTTGGTCGCATATCTCTTTAGTTTGGAAAAGTTTTAGCCTATGAATGAAGTTAGAGGGATTCAAGATACGAAAAAGCGGGACGGGGTATTTAATTCGGAAAAAAGACTTCGTACTTATCTTCGAATATCATTCTCCTTCTCCGTCCTATTTGAATCAAAACCCTACAAATCCTGGCTACGCAGGAAATATTACCATCTTTATTTAGTAGACAAAGAGAAGTAAGAAGTTATAAAATCATGAGATTCACCATATTTTAGTCCTTAATAATTTAGAAAGCAAAGATACGGGAAAAGTTTGACACAAAAAATGTAAAATAACTATTTTAACTTTGATTCCTGGTTATAATTGTGAAACGCATTAAATTAGACATCTTCTTTCATCATTTCTTTTTCTTCTATCAATTTTTTTTTTTTTTGAAATTGTCTTCTATCAAATTAATATGAAAGAAAACCTTACGTTTCTTTTTTTTTTTTTTTTAATTTCTCTCACCCAAATATTTTACTTTTCTTTCATTTCTATTTTCCTTACCAAACATAGCATTAAAATGACCAATTTCCACGCTATGGTACTGTACTTTTTGGAATTTTAGGATAATTGCAAAATGTTTGCTGAGAATGGAAATTGAGGTTATAGATGTTGAAGTTTCTTGGCAACAACCCCTTCCCTTCTAATTCCTTTTCATTTTCTTAAAAATACTTCGTTACACTTTTTCTAAATTTTTGGAGATAATTTTCAATTCCACATAATAATGTACATTTGCAGCTGGTTCCATGCCAAATCCGTGATACATTGTAGAATCAACCATAATCAACAGTTGAAGTTCTACCACATACAAAGTACCATAACCTGGCAGATTTCATTATACTTGCATTATCTAGAATCTTTCACTTATCATTGACTTGGTCACAGGTGATAATTATGCTCTTGCTCAGTATAAATGGAGTTTTTTATGATGAGATATTAAGAGAAACTGATGGAACTCAATAATTTAATAATTGGTTATGAAAAAAAAAAAAAAAAGATTGTTTATTAAATTTATAATCGAAAGAAAAAAAAATATTTTTAAGATATGTAAATAAATCCTATATATGATTTGGTTCATATATGCCTTGACTTTAGAATAGTTGCGTATTATTTTTTATTTTTGATTGGTTTACCTATGAGGTGAGATTCTCAATTTTATACTTTTGACTCTTTTTTTAATCATTTTAATAAATTTGAGTGAGGATTTTTCGTCCTCTCTATTAAAAAAAAAGTCATAGGAAAAAATAATGACTAATGAATCCCAAAAAAAAAAAAAAAAAGTAAATGGATGAATGGCGATGATCATTATTTTTTTTTTCCTTCTTGTTTACTTTCTTGAAAAAGTTAAATAAAAAACAATTCGATTTTCGTTTAATATTTACTAAACTTATTATACTGATATCATTGTAATAATAAAAATTACTTTTATAAAGTTAATTAATCATTAGTTTTATAGTATGTGAACTTATCCCGATATATTTACCACGTCGGTCTACTTTTTGTAGACCCTAGTTTAATAAATTTTATTATTGCTGAAGACCTTTTAGGACAACTGTTCTAACCTTAACATGTATGTCGTTTCGCATTCTTGTCGTTTCTGTTGCTTTATGCATATTCATATGATGTCGTTTGTATGGTGTCGGTTGTTTTTATATGAATCGGTTCTAAATTTTTTGACAACTTTTTTCGGTTGTTGACATTTATGTAATCCATATGTCTCATTTGTATGATCTTTCTCATGTTGTCGTTTTTGAGATGCTTTATATTCGTAAGATAATTTGTTCCTTTAGTCCCTAAATTATGGACATTATGTCATTTTAGTCTCTGAACTTTTTATTTTGGTAAATTATTTCCTAAAATTTTGATCTTTAAGAGTTTTGATCCTCTGACATTGAAATTGATGAAATATTTTTTAAATTTAATATATAATCATGTTCCAACTCCATTTTAACATGAAAATTTACTAAAATAATTAAACGAAGTGTAAAAATTTCCTCCTTACTCCTTTTAGAACACTTAAAAGCTAAAATCTGTTGAACTTAATATAACAATTTCTTTAAAATTTTTGGTTATTATGTCACAAGGATATGGTTATCTATGTTAAATTTCAAAAATCGTCCGTTAATTTTAGTGTAAAAACCAAAACTTTAAAAATAATAAACAAAACAAAACAAAAATTCAGACCAATTTACCAAAATCAAAGTTCAGTTAAAAAAGTGACAGAATGTACATAGTTTAGGAACTAAATAGACAAATTATCCTATATTTATGTGTCGTCCAGTTCATGTCGTTTTTCTGTTTGCTCACTTACCCATAAGAAATCCTAAAAGCCTTAGTGTTTTTTTTTTGTTTTTTTGTTTTTTGTTTTTTTTTTTGAGAAAAATTCCTAAAACTTATACTTGATTAAGCCATTATTACTCCAGCGGTTCAACGACAGTATTCTCAAAATTTACGGAACTCTCTTTTTTTTTTCTTTTTTTTTTTTTTAATTTCGAATGTAACGTCATTTTAAAGAATTTTCTTTTATAACACTGTCACCTTAAACGATTGCCTAATACGAGAGTGCCACGGTATAACAAAACATAAAAAATACCAAACATATCCTCATTTCCTACTTGTCTTTAATAGCCCAATAAATGAGTAATTACAATAATGACCATCAGTATATTTATTTTAATCATCCTTTTGATAAATAAATTCTTTTTTGTTCCCCTCAATCTAAGGTTATGATTACTTAGTAGTAGTAATTACTTTATTTCTAATGAATTGCAAATTTGCAATTAAACGTTTGTGTTACGCCCTTTAGTTTTCAGCTAAATTTGGTAGTTTTGGTTATTTTCCTCCTCAACGTCTCTGTATTTATTTGAACTCCCACCTTTCTCTCTCTCTCTCTCTCTTCATTCGAACAAGTTGCAACTTTCTTCTACGCTCACTTAACCCCACTTTTCAACCAATGCGACGACACAACCTCCTTTACTGTTTCGTTGAACCTTCATATTACTACTGTTTTGATAATCATGTTGTGTTGAATTATCTTTGTTTGGTTTTATCATATTTATATAATATTATTTTGATGCTAGTGTTTGATAAGCTTTTTTTTTTTTTTTCCGTTAATCATATTCTCAACGGAATAATTATATTAATTGCCAATCCAAAATCAACGGAAGAATTAGCGCTATAATTTTATATAAAACGATAGCAATAAAAATTGTAAAGAAAAAAACAAAACAAATATAAAAAATACAAAATTTATATAGATTTGTCTTAAGACGAGACTAAGTCCTCTTTCACTCATTATAGTAATTCACTATTTAACCTTCGTTTGATAAGTTAGTTAGAGATGAAATTTTGAAATTGGAGTTGGTTGACTTTTCAAAAACTAGTCATAATTTTTGTTGACTTAAAAAAAAATAAAATAAAAACTGAAATGAAAATTTTAAATTAGAACCTAATTTCCAAACGAAAGCTTAGTAATTCTCTATGATAAGAAAGAATGCAAGAAAATCTTGCACAGCCTTAAACTCTTCTTAACTTAAAAAAGTGTTTGATCGGGAGATTAAATATACTAGCCTTTTTTTTTTTTAATATAATTTTGATAACTGTGTAAATAATAGAAACTTCATTTTTTTGGGTTGCTTCCATTGTTAAAGACTTGGGGGCCGTCAGGAGCATCGCTGCCCTTGAGGTGAGTCGACTAATTACCGTACGTTTTAAGCCAAATATTGTCACTATATATGTCCGTCACTTATCAACAATATTTTCGTTCTTCGTCCAGGGTTGTCATGTGACGATCTAATCACTATCACACGAAGGCACTTTTCTACAAACTTGTCAACTAATAAATGTAAAAGAAGGATGCCTCTCTTTCAAAAAATCCATTCAAAATTTTGAAGAACTGGGACAAAGTTTGAATTATTGAGAGACTGCTCTCATTATAGCATTCCTGTAGTTAGTGGAGGACACTTTTGGAGGAAGCAAGACTTGCTGACTATATTGTGGAAAAACTTTTCGTTTTTTTTTTTTTTTTCAAAGTCAATGGTAAAGGAGGCACCACTATAAAAATTAGACTAAGTCTATGTTTGGTGAATGAGTTTAACTCAAACTCAATTCAAATTTTTCATCTCAATTTTTATATTTTCTGAACAGTAAACAAAATTTATAATTACTTTTTAAAAAATCAACTCACTTCAAACTTAAAAATTTCATCTCATCTCAAACTCAACTCAAATACCAAACGAACCCTAATAATACACAAAACGTGTGGACTGAGATGCAGGTGGGTCCTATCAAGACTTGTAACACTGACAGATAAAGTAATGCTGTAAAGTTAGGTCACCCAAGAAACAACTTGTATCAAAAAAAAAAAAAATTTTTGTTTTTCTGAATAAAATTGTATAATTTTTTTTTTCTGAAGGAAAAAAAAAAAAAAAGTGAGTTTGTGTAATACAGGATTAGATCCGCCCTTTCCAAATTCAAGCTCCCACACCTTAACCCATAACGGTTGATCAAGTAATTGTTGGTGATGGTTTTACTGTTTGCTTTATTGATTTTATTTTATTTTTCACTAGCAAGGAAACGTTTCTCGTCATGAAGCCTGAAGCGAAGGAAGACTTTCTAAGTTTTACGACATGTTTGGTAGAGCTTTCGAGAAGTTTCTGATTTCTTAAGCTCAAAAGGTGTTTTTTAAAGTGTTTGGATATTTTACCAAAAGAGTTTCGATTCAATCTTCATAAAAAGAACTTTATGTCAAAATCAGAAAATGGGGATTTGGATAGAAACTTTTGAATAAGTTTTTAAATTTGTAACAAAAGTTTAAGTTAAACATTACAAACTTCATTTTTAATATTTTTATTTCTTTTTTAAAGACACTAATTAATATCACTTTGACCACATAAGCTATTTCAAAACATTTATTAAAAATCCACAACTCTTACTTATCCTTGTAACAAAGTTTAATTTAAAACATTACAAACTTAATTTTTAATTTTTAATTTTGTTTTTTTGAAAAACATTAAAATTAATTTAATCACATAGATTCTTTGATTCTGAACACTTACTAATAAATCACAGCTCTTGCTTATCATGTTTTACTATCTAAAATAAAAGGCAAAGATCTACCCGGCCTATAGTATTCGTATTGTTCAGAACATGAATTCCTATGCCTACTTCTTTTGGGGTAGACTTGGCGTTAAGCTTATGAAACCTCATTGCACTTCTTTTCTTTCTTCTCATATTTGACAAATAACTATACGTACCGACCCTTTTGGTTATCGTTTCTGATCATTGTTTGAATGTGTGGATACCAAAAAGGGCCGGGCCTAACGGGTACATGTGTGTGACGCATTTATTAAATGGGCTCAACCCAGAATATGTTTGGTGTAACTTTTGGACACAGAACAGGCCACAAAATATTAAGATCCCACCAGTGACACGATAAGTTGGCAAGAAAACATTGTTTTTTAATTTTACATTGTTCATATGAAACTTGTGGTGTACTTTGTTTTTCTTATGATCAAGATTTTTTTTTTCTCATTTGAGTTTTTACTTTGTAAGAGTTTCTAATGTCGTAGTTTCTTTCGATTAATATTTTGTGTTTGGTTAAAAATCTACTTATATTCTTATTTGTTGGGCACTATTAAGACATGAGCATGTATGATTACATAAACGAGACAACACAAACATAACACGTAGCCCTAATCGTTCCAAACTAAAGACCGAGCCGGTCGGTTTGATAATATTGCTACTAGAATGCTAGAATGTCATTATTCATTAAGCAATTTGGAGCTTTCTTTATATAGTAGACAAAGAGAAGTAAGAAGTTATAAAATCATGAGATTCACCATCTTTTAGTCCTTAATATTTTAGAAAGCAAAGATACGGGATTTGACAAAAAAAATGTAAAATAACTCTTTTAACCTTGATTCTTGGGTATAATTGTGAAACGCATTAAATTAGACATTTTCTTTCATCATTCCTTTTTCTTCTATCAAAAAAATAAATATATATATATATTTCTTTTGAAATTGTCTCCTATCAAATTAATAAGAAAGAAAACCTTATGTTTCTTTTTTTTTAATTTCTGTCACCCAAATATTTTACTTTTCTTTCATTTCTATTTTCCTTACCAAACATAGCATGAAAATGACCAATTTCCACGTTATGATACTGTACTTTTTGGAATTTTAAGATTATTGGAAAATGTTTACTGAGAATGGAAATTGAGGTTATAGATGTTGAAGTTTCTTGGCAACAACCCCTTCCCTTCTAATTCCTTTTCATTTTTCTTAAAAATACTTCGTTACACTTTTTCTAAATTTTGGAGATACTTCTCAATTCCACATAATAATGGTCATTTGCAGCTGGTTCCATGCCAAATCCGTGATACATTGTAGAATCAACCACAATCAATAGTTGAAGTTCTACCACATACAAAGTACCATAACCTGGCAGATTTCATTGTACATGCATTATCTAGAATCTTTCACTTATCATTGACTTGGTCATGGTGATAATTATGTTCTTGCTCAGTATAAATGGAGTTTTTTATTATGAGATATTAAGAGAAACTGACGGAATTCAATAATTTAATAATTGATTATGGAAAAAAAAAAAAAAGAGTGTTTATAAAATTTATAATCGAAAGAAAAAAAATATTTTTAAGATATGTAAATAAATCCTATATATGATTGGGTTCATATATGCCTTGTCTTTAGAATTGTTGCGTAATATTTTTTATTTTTGATTAGTTTACCTCTGAGGTGAGATTCTCAATTTTATACTTTTGACTTTTTTTTAATCATTTTAATAAATTTGAGTAAGGATTTTTCGTCCTCTCTATTAAAAAAAAAAAAAAAAGTCATAGGAAAAATGATGACTAATGAATCCCAAAAAAAAAAAAAAAAGTAGATGGACGATAATGGTGATGATAATTATTTTTTACTTCTTGTTTACTTTCTTGAAAAGTTAAATAAAAAATAATTCAATTTTCGTTTAATATTTACTAAACTTATTATACTGACATCAATTTAATAATAAAAATTACGTTTATAAAGTTAATTAATCATTAATTAGTTTTATAGTATGTGAACTTATCCCGATATATTTACCACCTCAATCTACTTTTTTGCAGACCCTAGTTTAATAAATTTTATTATTACTGAAGACCTTTCAAGGCAACTGTTCTAACCTTCACATGTATGTCGTTTCGCATTCTTGTCGTTTCTGTTGCTTTATGTATATATGATGTCGTTTGTATGGTTTCTGTCGTTTTTATATATATCGGTTCTAAATTTTTTGACAACTTTTTTTGGTTGTTGACATTTATGTAATCCATATGTCTCGTTTGTATGATCTTTCTCATGCTGTCGTTTTTGAGATGTTTTATATCTTTAAGGATTTCTCGCCCATTTGA
>JAFMPE010044101.1:1510-16852 GCA_024759925.1 Ficus religiosa | reverse complement strand
CCCCCCCAACCGTTGTTTTCGATCTGGGTTTGCCCCCCTCCCCCCTAGCGATCTGGGTTTGCTGCTTTAGATCGAAGGGGAAGAAATAGAGAGAGAGAGATAGGAACAGAGAAAGGAAAGGGGAGGGAGGAAAGAAAGAAGAAATTAGGGTTTCTTTTATGAGGTTTTTTTTTAAATTTTTGTTAAATTAAATTTACTGTTAAATTATTAAAATACCCTCTCAAACATTAAAAACTTAATGAAATTAAATGAAAATGACCAAGATTATCAATATTTAAAGAGTTTAGAGTCGTCTTAATCAAAATTAAAAAAATAAAAATTAAATCATCACCTTATAAAAAGTTTATGGACCATTTAAGGTTAATTACTCTTAATTCTATTAATGTCCTGTAAATAGGTATTAATTATATTAATGTCCTGTAAATAGGTACTACAAATAGTACAATGGTATGCTGTGGGTTTTTTTTTTTTTTTTTTTTGTTTTCTTTGGGTGCTGAAATTAGGACCAAAAACAAAAAAACAAAATAGTACGAATGAGGCCTCATGAATGACTGAAAATAGACAAGTCGGCTTGATTATTATGAAGACCTCAAACGAAAAACGACAACCAGATGAGGAAGCCGTTGAACTGAGTCTTCGGCCTCACCACCCACTGCCTTTCCCGCCAAAAAAAAAAAAAAAAACATATGTCGTTTTTCCACACAGACGCCCATCTCGTCCGACACCTCCGAAACTGCAACGACTTCGTTGTCGTAGCTTCACTCCATTCCAACGCTCTCAAGTCCGGTTCTTTAACTCACACTTTCACCTCCAACCATCTGCTCAACTGCTATGTTAGATTGCGGCGAATCGACCATGCACGCCGCTTGTTCGACGAAATGTCTGAACGGAATGTTGTCTCTTGGACCTCGCTCATTGCCGGGTACGTCGACTCGGGTCATCCCAGATTCGCCCTCCGGTTGTTTGGGAACATGCCCGGGTGCTCAGTTGCACCAAATGACTTCACTTTTTCGACCGCTATCAAGGCGTGTTCGATGCTTTCCGACCTGAGAAGCGGCAGGGGGATTCATGCCCACGTCGAGGTTTTGGGCCTTCAGACTAACCTTGTGGTGTGCTCCGCGCTTGTTGACATGTATGGCAAGTGCAACGATGTTGACGGTGCTAGGCGGATTTTCGACTCGATGGGGTCTAGAAATGTTGTTTCTTGGACTGCGATGATCACTGCATATGGCCAGAATGCGCAAGGTCACGAAGCACTATTTCTTTTTCAAGAATTCAATTCCTTGGCGCTTGATCGTCCAAACCATTTCATGTTGTCCAGTGTTCTCAATGCTTGTGCAAGCTTGGGAAGGTTCGCTTCCGGGAAAGTCACACACGGTGCGGTGATTCGTGGTGGCCATGATGTAAATGAAGTGGTTGCCAACACACTGATTGATATGTACGCAAAATGCGGGTGTCTTGATTATTCATACAAGATATTCAGGCGAATTCCATACGCCTCTGCAGTTCCATACACTTCGATGATCTTTGGCATGGCCAAGTATGGCCTCGGAAAATTGGCCGTCAAACTGTTTGCTGAAATGCTTGAAAGAAGATTAAAACCCAATGAAGTCACCTATCTTGCGGTCTTGCATGCTTGTAGCCATTCTGGACTGGTTGATGAAGGCCTCAAACACTTGAAATTCATGTATGCCAAACATGGGATATTGCCCAACACTAAGCACTGCACATGTGTTGTTGACATGCTGGGACGAGCTGGGCGGCTTGACGAGGCCTACCAGATGGCAAAATCTATCCAGGCAGAAGGCGATGCTAGGGCTCTATTGTGGAACACGCTTCTTTCCGCCAGTAGGCTTGTTGGAAGGGTTGACATTGGACTTAAAGCCTACAAAAAGCTTGTAGAGTCCAATCACCAACTTGCGGGTGCATATGTAACATTGTCAAACACCTATGCGTTGGCTGGGGATTGGGAGAGTGTTCTCAAACTTCGGCGCGAAATGAAGCGTAATGGGATCCACAAAGAGACAGCTTGCAGTTGGATTGAGATCAAGGATTCGAAATACGTACTGTTCTTCGCCGGAGAGCCGTCATCCTATGAGCAAGAGACTGAGTTGATGAATCTGTTGAGGGAATTGGAGAAGAAAATGAAAGAAAGAGGGTATGTCGGAGTCAGTAATGTGTTTGTTGAGGTAGATGAGGAAACCAAGGAGAAAATAGTGGGTTTGCATAGTGAGAGATTGGCTCTGGCTTATGGGTTGATAAATATACCAAAAGGTGGTACCATAAGAATAATGAAGAATGTGAGGATGTGCATGGACTGCCATGAGGCTTTCAAGCTTATCAGTGAAATTGTGGAGAGGGATTTTATTGTTAGAGATAATAACAGATTTCACCACTTTAAAAATGGTTCCTGCAGTTGCAGGGATTTTTGGTGATAGCATTTCCACTTTTGACATTTTGGCAATATATCCTTTAGGGTTTGTTTATATATTGTACCTTATCACATGGTATAGGTTGAAAAATTTTACATTAGAATCACCTGATTGGTACAACGTATCACAAAAAAAGTTACAAGCGTCGTATTGGGAGGATACCGGATAGCTATCCGTCTCTATATATATCAGAAACAAGTAAAGGAAATTTCAATCATGAGCCCGCATGGTATTGATTCTCAGTTTGATGAATGAATGTCAAATTTACTTTGATTTCACTTTTTTTTTTTTTTTTTAAATAAATCAACGGCAGAAAATGAAATTTTTGTAATTTTATTTAAAAGATTTATATTGTTAAATTTATAGCTTAATTGGAACTTTGTCTTTTTGGACACTATTTAAAAAGTTTTCTATAGTGTTTTCTCTCACAAAATTTAAAAAAAAAAAAAAAATTCAAACCTATAATCCAAATACGAACTTTGTAAAACAGTAAAAAAGGATTTGAATTGTTTCACCCTCCATGTTCTCAAAAGTAGACACTTCCAAACCGATTAATGTTCTTATTACATTTTATTATGGTTTAATCATGTCCTTGTTGGATAATGTATTTCATTGGATAAAAGTGTTTTCTTAAAGAATCTATGTAGGTTGTACAATGGCTACAATCACCAAATTCGTCAACAAAAAAGTTATGTGTAAATTAAAAAATTACTTACAAAAGAATACCAACTTAAAAAAACAACAAAAAAACAAAAAAAGGAGAGAGAGAGAGAGAGAGAGAATCAACTCTAAAAAAAAAAAATTGTATTGCAAGTGGTAGGCCGTCCATCAGCAATCAGCCGCCAAGCCATTGCACCTATCTGCCAGTCGTAAAATTATTAACTTTTTGGGTTCATTAAAGTCGATGTTTTTTTTTTTTTTTTTTTTTTTTTTTTTTTTTTTTTTTTTTTTGGGGATAAAGCAATGAAGTTTGCTTAGACAAATATAGTCTGTAGGACTAAAATGAATGTTACCATGATTGCAACAGGTTAATAATTTACGTTTACTCAAATATTTAATATGCTTATTTTCTAAATGTATGATATGAACAAAATCGGATGTAAATAAGATTATTTTTAAAAAAAAATTTATGTTTTTAAATAGAATCTTATTGATAGAGTATTTTTTTTCATATCCTACTATAGAATTCTTGACAACATAAAACCAACAATTCTGACTCGACTCCTTATAATCATACCAAAAGATTTACAAAGTGTATTCTACCAAGAATCTAGGTAACCAGTAAAAGTACATGATTTTCTTAACTTCTACACTTCACATACGTCTGAAGAGTGCACATGCATATCTGCATGGGCCATGCAACTACAAGTATCGCATCGTAAAGTATAATAGGGTTCAATTTTAGCTACAAATTGTTAGGGTTTGGTAAACAGGAAATCACGAAATTAAAACCGCGTTGGCAAAGATAAGATCCTGGACAACAAGATTGGCACCATCGGGCGACAAGAAGTATGGGGAACAAAAAGAACAAATTCAGTAGCTAAATGGATAAATTCAATATCCAAAAGAATCATACTTTTACTGCATCAATGTGATTTCTTAAGATACAAGGTGTTTCGTAGAGGAGCTGTAGATTTAAGGCAATGGCTAAATCACCATCCAAACTTGTGAATTACGTCCGTTTGTCGTTATACAATCTTTGAAAAAAAATATTCGAAGATCATTAAAAGTGGAAAAGAAAATCCTCTTCAGAAAAGAATACCAACTAAATTGGAATTAAACAGATTAGACTCGAAAAAACAAAATTGTTGTGCAAGTGGGGGCCTTTGTGCATCAGCGATCGGTCACCGAGCCGGCATCATTATACCAATGAATTCAGACCTTGATTGGATCATGAAATAACCTGCGGCAAAATTAAAGACATTATCACCACAAGTCATAATAGGTTAACAATTTACATCTATGAGTATATTCATACGACATGAGAAAAAAAAATTACGGAGGATTTCTTTTTCACATCCATGCAAATGTCGGTCGAGAAAAATCACGAATAGAAATTTTGTGGGTCAATCCTTACCCCAAATCCGTCTCCTCAATTGAAAATGCAAAATTGTTTCAAAGTTTATTTCAATAATAATCTCTTTCGGTATCCCTCTAATTTTCTTTCCATAATTGTCCTACTTTCAATTGCATTGCTTTACCAATCAGTAAACATGCTCTTACTGCCAACCTAAATCAAATTTCCCTAAAAATAATAACAAATATATATATATATATATAGTTTTCAGAGATAGGAAAACAATTGGAAATTTACTTTGTATGTTGCCACATGCCAGAATAATCAGTTTCACCGGACTGCCAGAGTTCTTATGCTCTCCCAATTTTTTGTACAAGCACATATTGTAATAACTCAGTACACCTCAAGGGAACGTCAATTTATGTATATGTGTATGGTAGTGTAATCCTTTATTCAAGTTCAATTGCAGCCCGTACAATCATGATACGAGTGATTAAAACAGAAAAGGAAAGCGACGTCTGAGTTTAGTGGAAAAAGCCAAATTGGAAGAACAAACTTCTGGGGAAATTTGTTCGCCAACAGGGAAAAAGAAAGGGGAGTAAACATAAGGTCCAATATACCACGAGCAAAAGCACCAGGGAATAAATGGGACAAATCAATGGTACTAAAAAATCACCTACCAGCATCTTTTTAATTTATGAAATAAAGGAGATTATAAAATAGGAAAAACATAAATATCAGAGGAAAAATAGGGGAATATATTCTATAAAATTAAAAGAAACCTGAAATTGAGCTCTACCACTTGGATTCCCTGTTCCGCAAGCAGTTGCGTCTACCATGAAAAATGTCCACATCCCCTCATCCAAGCATCAAGCAACTCTATCCATGCAGGATAAACAAAAACCTCATGTCATTTATGACGAGCAAATATTTTTATCGCCAAAATATCAGCTTAATTGAGCAAATTGTTGGCATGAATAATTTAAAAAATAATAAATAGTAATAAATATAACCGTGAAGCAAATGACTCGCAGCAGGATGTCCTAAATTGTTAATAACATAGAACATGACAAATCCTATCAGCTTCTCACATGCTGACCGTACTGATAAAATGGGGCTCTGACCAAGACGAAGTTTAATTACAAGCTATGCCCACGTCACAATTAACATTGTTAACCCAATAGACTGCAATAAAAATGAAATTCATGTAAAATGCCATAACAATGGAATTGGGATGTTACATACCTGAAGATCCAGCCCACACATCTCGCTTCCAAAGTTGGTGCATCCAGTTAAAACAAAACTTAAGCTTGCAATTTCACAGTTACACGGACCATATCCAAGAACTTCGAATTTCATTTCATTAAAATTTTGAGAATGTACTAACTAACAAAAAGTCGTTGATGGGACACTAACAATCATATCAGTATTAGTATTCAACCTCCTCAAACTGGTTGCCTAAGAATTTGGAATCTCTATAAATATAAAGTTCATCCCTCAAGCTCCAAATGACCGGAGCTAAAAAAAAAGTAAATATCATTTAAAGAACTGTTACACAACCTCTTGAGTCGTGCCACTGAACAGTATCCATTTCCTCTTCCCAACCCATCAAAACTTAAGGCTGAGCACGCTCTGTGCCCTTACCCACGTTAATAGAACCTTAACATTAAAAAAAAAAAAAAAAAAAGAACATTACAAAAATTTACTAATCAATCTCACTTTGTACACATGTACAGAGGGGTAATTAACTGTCGGTGACCCGCCACAGGAAATTTTCAAGTGCAGGTCTAGTGGTAGGCATCTCTTTCCCCTTCCTTTCCTGATGCCCATTTACTAGGAGAAAATCAGAAAAAATATGCTATATATACAGTGGTTGACTTAGTCTCTAGCACCACCAAAACCAGAATGACTAATGGACTCCCTTGCAAGCCGAACCAAACGTACAAGTTCCTCTATATCTTGAAAGCTGAAATCAATAACCCTTCTAATAGAGGCAATACAATCCTTATTTTGTGCCTCTTCCATGGTTGCATTAGCAGCCAAGAAAGCAATCTGGGACTTTCTTGAGGCCTCCATGGCAAAATTTACATCCTGAGTCTGCAAAACAATCACATGTGAATACTTTTAACCCTCCTCCATATACGGTCCAACGACGAATGCAAATGCATGTCAAGTGGATCAAGATCCTCGCCAAATTAACCTCCATATTCCCCATAAAACCATATAACGACTCCTAATCCTCAGTAGCTATAAAACCAGTAATTATCCTCCATCTGATTATCATAGCCGAACATGTTCTTAACCCGAAACACCTTGTAAAACAGCTACTAAACAAAAAAAGTTTTAGTCCAACCAAGGAGACTGTAAACTATAGTGAATCTACTTACAAAGTCAAGCAGCCGAACAAAACTTGTACGATATCGAGAAGCAATGACATGGTTTCCTGCAACATGTGAAGCACCTCTAGGTAATGTAGCCTTTTCCCCTGTCACTTGGGTATTTAAGTTATCAATATCTGATGCAGAAGAAGATGGAGACTCGCCTGAAGAAATAATTTGCGACATAAGTAAACACACCATCTTGTACAATTTTAGAAGCAAAGTAATTCTGTAATTTAATTGATTGTTAAACTCTGGTATGCTAGAACTTAATCAAGGTTATTGACGTAAAACTTAAAAGCACGAACATCACATAAAGAAAGATCAATAATCTTTTGCTGATATGCTAGAACAATGAAAGATTTATATGCACTCAAAAGGAGCTAAAAATACATAAAACTAAAAAGCATGGTCATCACCTAAAGAAAGATCAATACTCTTTTGCTGATATGATATGCTAGAACAATGAAAGATTAATATGCAACTCAAAAGGAGGTAAAAAGACTTGTAAACAACATAAAAACACCAAACAACCATGTCCATCAGTATACCTACATGAGGCCCTTCTATTACCTTGAGGAACCAAAAGCAACGTTGCTTGCAACTCATGCAGATCTCTGTTTGTACTGGAATTTTTACAGTCGACAACCCTCATGTATGCAACCTCCATGCATTTATAGGCCAAAGAAGCTGCAGCCATTTCTTGGCGACATTCATATTCATGGGCACAGAGTCTGTCGATTGCAAAGACATCAGCATTATACCAGACACAAGAAAAATTACGAAAATGGAAGCTTCAAAACAGTGCAGTATAAATACAAACTTCATAACTTAATCCAACCTAACTAACTCATTTCTTTGAAGATTCTATATTTAATCTGAATATGTATATTGTGCAACAATATGTGATGCCTTAAAGTTATAACTGCCGAAAACAAATAATGAGAAATTGGAGCTCTAAATAATGGTATATATGAGATTTTCATTCTTTTTTTCTCTCACAAAAACTTGCTTTTCTACTTTGCAAGTCCAAAAAAGTTGGTTCTACATTTTTTTAAGAAAGACAAAAAAAAAGCTCTATTAAAGTAGTATGAAATATAATGAATATATAATCAGAAAAGAAAGTCAAACTTACTCGCAGAGTTTAGCTGTAGTAGTGTATATTTGCATTTGAGTCATCTCTCCATGTCTGCCATTCTCACTACTGCAGGCTTCCAGAAGTACAGCTCCTTGGAGAAACTTTAAGGCAGCTTGGAAGTAAGCCTCGCGACTTTCAAACGCAAACCCAGAGCTCTGTAGGTATAGAAGAAACACACTATAGATTAGAGTAGAGGGAAAACAAACAAAAAAAAAAAAAACAAAACAAAACAAAAACCAATAATAAGCAACAAATAAACCTTTAGGCGATCAGCATAGTCTCTAAGCTCTTTGGCTTCTTGGAGGGTACTACTAGCTGTCAGGTCAGAGGACTTTCTCATAGGACTTGAAGCATGAACATCCCTAGCTCCTCGTCGATCGGGTGAGAGATACATCGAGCTGTGATTAACTTTGACCTTGTTGCTTGCACTTCCAGCCTGTTTTATCTTTGGCCCTTTATCATTGACAGATGTATCAACTGGAGTTGCGTGTGATTTGGCTGCTTCCTCAGACCCCGGCACAGGTTGACAACCAACCGACAGTACTCCTGTTTTAACTCCACCCTCCGAATGACATGGTAATTTTGATTTAGAGCTTTTTGATTCAGATGTTTCTGGACAACCCTCAGCAACTTTTCCATTATAACTATTTCGAGCGCCTAACTTCACATCTGATCCATCATTATCTCTTCGTTTTAACTGAGTTTCCATCCATCTGTCGTTTGACCCTTGTGCTGCATAATCTTCTCTACTATGATTCTTCTCCTCCTTGACAGTTTTGATGCTTAGCCTTTTCACAGAACTGCATTTGACATCGATTGATGTTCCGGAGCTTGATGCAAGATGATTGGGGTTCACCTTTAAATCGTATTTTTGGCTCTTCTGTGAGTACTCACTCACTGGATCAGCAATTTTGGTCTTGCCTCTTTCTAAATCAGAAGTAAAAATTTTGTCTTCGTCCTTGGACAGCAAAGTGGAACCCACCTTACCAGATTTGGGCTGAGAAAAAGCATCCTCATGATGATTCTTCTCAACTCTAACCTCATCATAGTAATGTCCTGCAGTGTGCTGATCAACGGCATCAACATTACCACCAAACAAATGGTTCTTCCCAACTTCAAAAGAAGGCTTATCTTTTGCACTGAAGTCATGATTAGCATCTCCATTTTGGTATTCTCTGGTCAAAAATTTATGGGATTCAAAAGGCACGTTTGAAGAAATTTTCTCCTTCCTCAAGGTCCCAGGTCGATTAGCTTCACCATTAGCATCCAGAGCCTGACTCACAGATGAGAAACCACCATGAACAGTATCATCTCTCCTGAGATCCCCCGCAGCTGATGTAAGCTTGTCCAAATTGAAAGTCCTCAAAGGAGATGAGGAAACTGATTCCACTGGCGAGCCTTTCACATCTTCAAAGTTGCCTCTCACTTTGTGGGAACTGGAAACTTTTGAAGAGCTTGAAGTGGCAGCCACTGAAACGTGCCAAGACCCCAAATCCTTTTTTGACGAGTACACACCATCAAGAGCTTGTTGAGAAGCGATTTTTTTACTATGTTTCCTTGGTTGCCGGTCCTTGTCAACGATTCCATATTTTCCCATTCCATCAACTTGATGACTTTTAATACCTAACAAAATAATCGGGCTTACTCGTCTATCTTTCCTGTTCAGATTATCATTTCCGCTGTTAATACTTAATTCCTTCCCATCAGCAGCCTTAGAAACCTTGTGCTTCTTTTCCTTCCTAAATCCACTTTCACTACTTTCCTCCTTATGTACCTTCCCATTGTATGCAGAATTCTCGAACACATCAATGTCTGTTTGATTGTCTTGCCAATCCTTTAATTTCCTTTTCCTCATGGACCTATCACTTCCGGTACACATTCTCACATCCAAAGACACTCCATTTGCTGAGACCAGACCTTGGTCTTCCAATTTCTTTGTCGAAATCTGAGAGTACTCTGCCTCGGTCTTTGGTTTTTTTGAAGCTTCAGATGCATATTGATCAGTGTCCCTCTCGCTTTTATTCCTTATTTCCTTGGAGTTCCCTGCATAAGATAACAACCGTGAAGAAAAACCCAGAGATTACTAACTTTTGCTTAAAGACAACAACGATTGGAAGAAATAACAATTCTAAATAGAATAGATACCGCCATTTTCCTGCTTTTCTTTCTGCTTGGCGATGGTTTTTTCCAAGAACGAGTTGCGTGGCTTGATAATATGTTGAGAACTAGATATCTTCATTTTGTTCAACTCCAAAGGAGACTGGTTCATATCATTTAAACTTCTGCTTTTCACAGGTTCATGCAGGTGGTTTGTTGTATGATTCAAGATCCGAGAAGGACCATCACTGATGCTAGCATTTGATATTTCTTTCAAACCATGTCTCTTCTTTCCTCGATTAGACAAAGCCTGGGAGGTTGAATTCAGACCATTCTCGTCAAGACGCAGGAAATCAGCTGAACTTACATGATTTTGTAGGTTATTTTGGCTTTCTGAAACTGGTACTTGGTATAATGCACGTAGGGCTTTCGTTGTCTCATCTTCACTGATGTCACAGCGATTCATTCCAGGCCTACGAGATAATTTAATACCAGAGTGAGCAGGCACCAAACATGTGTAAATCCATGTATGCGGGTAAACATAAACGAACATATCAATGGATGAATATACATGTGTATAAGGAGGAAATTTAGGAGAGACTACATACAAAAGCAATGATAGAAGGCATAGCAATCAAATATATTTACCATTCAACTAAAATTTAAGCCACAAAGATTAACAGTTTATATGGGAAGCCGCTTTGTCAAGCTCTAAGCCGAGGAGGAAGAGGGAACTTACAGCCAGTCTAGCATACTACACAACCATTTCTCTGGGAGCTGCTCTGGCTTTTTTCCAAAGGGTAGAAGCCGCCATGTATGACAACGATCACAGAGAACCCAATCTTCTTCAATAAGCACGGAAGCAGCTATGGCAGGTTCCATTTGTGAAGTGACACCATTAACAGGACATACATCTGGAGCACCTTTTAGAAGTACCGATTCGTCAACGTTTTTACTGCTTAACCTTTCCTTTGGTTTATCCAAAACTGCTTTCTTCTCTACTTCAGCATTACCAAGCTTAGCAGCCTTTGATCTATCAACTGTATGCCTCTCTCTCGGATCCAGTCTATTGACTGTCAATTCCACATCTTTGCCACACAACAAATTTGAACTATTATCTCCAACCTTGCTATTATTACGTGACTTAAGCTTTTGTGTTTTACCACTGCAAGGGCCAACACTGTGGCTGCTTTTCTTTTTAGCTTTTGGTACTGCACCCGTCTCAGTCCCCAAACTCTCCTCTGTTCCCTTTGACTTATTCCTGCCTTCATAAGATTGCTTCCCTTCCTTACAAGGCAAATTCGTTTCATCGTGTTCATTAAGTGTGTTCTTTTGGCCAATATTCTTCCTTTGCAGATCTAGATCTTCTTCTAACTTTGATGCATCAGAATATGATTTTACGGTGACAGAAATCTTGTTACCCTTGCACTTACTGACATCCCTCGGATCATCCAGAGCAACCTTGAAGGAATTTGTTACTCTTTGCTCCGATAACTTTTCAACAAAACTACCCCTAGATGTTTGTTTCTCATTCTTCCCATGGTCTTGACCAAAAGATTCCTCCTTTGGTAATTTAGAGGAAAGCAATTTGTCTTTCATCTCATTATTAACGGCCTCCTTATGAACTTCAGACTCCCGACCAATCACTTTCACGAAACCACCAACATCACATTCTGCGTTGGTTATAGCCACGCGTTTTGAGCCATTACACAAAAACTCTTTCCCTGCACTGGTTTCCTTATCAAATGTCGTATTTTCATGGATGGTGATATCATTCTTAACATGTGTACTATTTCCATGCTTCATTTCAGTCTGCCTCTTACTTTTTCCTGATGATTTTGACTTCTCCTTTAACACTTTACCATCCCTCTGCTGAGAACCTGACTTATCTACTAATAAAGCAGAGTTGTCTTGAACACCCTTGAACGAATGTTCCACTTTACTCGCTTTAGAAAACCTTTCCTCTTTAATCAAGCAAAGCAAACTATCATGAAGAGGTGATATAGTTATTCCTCCAGGAATTGGAAAGGAAGTCATAACCTGTTCCAGCACATCAAATGAACAAGAATACAACCGGATTATTTAGGCCGATCCATTGCCAAAACGATAAGATAAAGAGAAAATGGTACAAAACATCACGTCATCACCTTTATAATGTTAGGGGGAGACTCGTCCACAGTCTCTTGAGATACAGGTGGCATCCCCCCACTTTCCTCGGAGCTGTTCCCCAAAGATGAAGATGGAGAGTTGTCAAGGCCGAGACCACTATAAATCGCATTCTTTTGTGCCAGTTTATCACAACTCATCTTAATTCGAAACTTCAATGGTCTTTGATCAGTTTGATTGGCTGATCCATTTGGGTTTTCATCCTTCGAAGCACATTTTCCAGCAACTGGAATAGAGCGTGAAATTTTCTTCACTGAAATGTCCCCAGAAGGTGCTCTTGGATTATGCGATGGATGATCATTGCTTGAAACAATTCCGAGCCTACATAGGGGTGCATTTGAAGAAGCTTTCAAGACCTGAGAGGCTCCCTGTATCGTAACATAATCCACAGCGCTCAAGTAAAATAGAATTTCCCAAGCTGACAACAAGTCAGAAATATTTATATCTCGTTCCTACCAAATCACCAAAAGACAAGGAGGAAAGTTCCCAATATACCTCCAAAGTTAAATTGTTAGGAGATCTCGATATGCTCTGGTTTTTCTGTGGTGTCTTTGGATAAACAGAAGGGGAGCGTTCATACGTGGGTAAAAATGAGCCATACGCACCAAATTTTGCCCCTGAAATTAAAATGCCAAATACCATAAGTTTTCAATGTACAAGTATAACCACACTCATCTTCGTAATCTATAACTTCTACGCCATGTCACTTACCCAGACTATCTGCTGAAACTCCACCCTCAAAGTCTTTCTGGAAATGGCCCAGAAGATTATGGATCCTCTCATCCTTGCAAAAAACAAAAACCAAAAATCAAGTTATCTTTCTGCCTGTACAAAAAATGGAGTCATAATCACCCCGAACCTAAACATCAATCTACAACAATGCAACCAAAATTTTGTGGAGGAAAATTCCTCAACTTGTGTCACTACGCGTTCAAGCAAGAGAATCATGAAGAACGAAATAAATACTCAGAGTCAATCTTTAAACTACAGAATGTGAACCAAAATACTAAGAAAATTGTGCTGTAAGCAAAAATTCCTCTTTTTTGCCACTGTAGAGAAACCAGTTATGAGAAACAATGTTAACTTTGATGATATTTCCTCAGCTGAGATTGCATAAATAATCAAAATCAAAACCAAATACACAGTTCTTTAACCTGATCCTTAATCAAAATACTTTATTTCTTTACCGAGAAATCAGCAGGACAAAAAGCAACACTGCCAATTAAATTTCATTTTATTATACTTGCCAAAGCACTATATTTTAGTTCATCATTGCCGTTTGCGAGTTCTAAATTGTCCCATTTACTCTTTAAACTCCAATAACCACAATCAACAAAAAATAATTAAAAATTAAAAAATAAAAACTTGAACTTGAACTTAATTGAAACAAAAACTGACGCCCTTACAATGTAAGAGAGATCAGTGTCAGGATCAATATTGGCGTTGTCATAGCAAGCCTCGCCTTCTTCGAGCTCGCCATTCTCTTCCATCTCCAACACCATCAAAACCCCAATTCCTTTCTAACCCCAAAACCCTAGCTCTCGTTCCCTAAAGTCCAACATCACTCCAATTTCCCCAAAATTCCTCTCCTGCCGAACAAAACACTCATGGAATCAAACCCAGAAACCAATTCTCTTGAAACTGACTTTGGCACTTCCAAATCACAAACCCTCATTTACCAAAAAAATAAAAAATCAATCCCTAAATTAGAAAAACAAAAATTGATATGAAAAACTTTGAAATTTCACGATCAGATACAAAGAATTCGCAGCCGAAATTGGCCGAAACCGATCGGTGCGACTCCGATTGAAGGAGAAAACAGCGAGTTCGTAAGGATTCGATTTTCCTTACTTGTTTCTCTCTGTATATTTTTCCTTTTTTTTTTTTTTTTAAATCGCATACAGCGGAAGAAGAGCTGGGTTTTCGTCTTTGCAAATTGCTTTCTTCTTTGTTCCCTTTTTTTTCTATATTTTTTATTTTTTTCCTTTTTATTTATTTATTTTTTTAATTTGTATTCCTTTCCTTGTTCTTTTTGGTAAATTTTCTTTTTGAAAGTGAATATTTAATAAATAATAAATAATATTTCTGCCTTGAGTTCTAGAACGGTCTTCTCCGCGCAGAGAGCAAGTGGGTTTTGTTTGTTGTTAAAAAAAATATATACATATTCCTTTAAAAAGAAGAACATTTTCGTGGCTCTGTCATTTAGGATCTGTTTAGTTCGTTGGTTTAAGTTGAAATATTTTAGTTATAATAATAAATTTTTTTAAATTTTTAGAAAAGATAAAAAAAATTTTTAAGAAAAAAGACAAAAAAAATATACAGTTTGAATTGAAATGAGATGATACCTATAGAAAACAATCATAAAAATAATAATACTAATCGACACAAATAAAATAATGAACTTATTTCCTCTCAAGGAAAACAACTTTCATCGGATAATATTGTTGACATAATGATGAGTTTTTTAATCAAACATAATATTGAGTTAATTTAGTAGGAAATGTGACAAAAACAGCTAGTAAAAAATATTTTTGAAGTTTTTACTTTAAAAAAAGGAAAATTTTCATTAATAGCACTTCTAAAATAAATTATATTAAATATAATATCACTTTTTTTCATCTTCATTTCTAGCACTGTCATATCAGTTTTGTGGGGTCCAGCAGCATTAAATGTATGCAAATTTTCAAGTTTACCCTCATCTCCCTCACATGTCCCTAAAAAATTTTCAAACCAGCATCTACAGTGTTTTAGAGAGAGAAACTGAAATCTAGAGAGAGAAAGAGTTGCAANTGTGACAAAAACAGCTAGTAAAAAATATTTTTGAAGTTTTTACTTTAAAAAAAGGAAAATTTTCATTAATAGCACTTTTAAAATAAATTATATTAAATATAATATCACTTTTTTTCCTCTTCATTTCTAGCACTGTCACATCAGTTTTGTGGGGCCCAGCAGCATTAAATGTATGCAAATTTTCAAGTTTACCCTCATCTCCCTCACATGTCTCTAAAAAATTTTCAAACCAGCATCTACAGTGTTTTAGAGAGAGAAAGAGTTGCAATCGGTCGAAACCGCTCGGAAACCGTCCGAAACCACCACGAAAGCCCTTTATAAACC
>JAFMPE010043990.1:0-15455 GCA_024759925.1 Ficus religiosa | reverse complement strand
CTTATACACGCAATTCCAACAGCGGTACCTATGCACCTCAGTGACTCAGTCCCTACATATGAACTGATTCTACCAAATTTTTTTTTTTTTTTAACCTTATAGTTGATATTTTAACTATTTTACATATTATTCATTGTTTAGGACACTAATTAATAGAGGGGTTATTAACTATCTCCTAATCATGTTTCAAATGTGTCCAACTCTATTAGGAAATGTACTTATAAAAGAGAGAGAGAGGGGAAAAAAAAAAAAAAAAGCTTTAGTAGGAAATGTATAGGTACATTTTTTTATATTTTTTAAATATATAAGGCTTCAATGAAACTTTTTTTTTTCCTGCAAAATTCAATATTTGTAAAAATAAAAAATAAAAATAAAAAAACAATTGTTGTGACAAAATAGCAAAAAGAAGATTTTAGTATACAGAAATCGAAAAAATTTGATTTATATAAATAGAAAATTTACCAGCAGACAAATATATGTATGCTTGAAGTGTCTCTATGTACATAAATGCATACATATACATATTGATATATATATATATATCTATATATGTGTGTGTCCTTTTAAGTCAAAAATAAAATTGTTGAGAGATTTTTCCAGTCATGAGTTCTCGTCCAACATGGTATAGAGTTAAAACTCTTGGAAAAGGTAGTGTCGGATCGGTTTTCTTAGCTCAACTCACAAATGGAAATAAATTTGCTGTGAAAACAGTAAAGCTAGAAAACTCGACTTCCCTTATCCAAGAACACAAGATCCTCGAGTATTTTATAATAACAACCGAAGACGACGGAGTCCGATACTACAACCTCCTCCTCCTTGAATATTCACCCGCCGGCGACTTGTTAGACTTGATAATCAAAGCCGGAGGTCGTGTATCACACGAAAGTGTCGTACGAAGATATACTAGGATGATATTATTGGAAGGTATTTGTCGCATCCCTGCAGAAGGAATTATGCATTGCGATCTAAAGCCCCAAAACATTCTTGTTTTTCCTGCGAATTGAAATACGGAAAAAACCAGTGGGAGGGCAAGCGCGGGAAGGATTTCGACTGGAAGATTATGGTCGTTAGGCTGCTGGTTTCGACGAAATTGATGCCGGAGATACCGGAATGCATGTCGGATATATACCGGCAAGGATTTCCTGAGAAAGTGCGAAGAGATCCGAGGAAAAAGGTTGTCGGCTCTGTAGTTGTTGGATCATCCTTTTGTTCGTACTACTACCTAATAATACTGTACCAGTAGTTCTCTGTCTTATGAGAAACGCCTAATTATCAGAAAACTGCTTCATTATTTCGTGTAGTATATGATTAAGAGAGAAAATTCCTTTTAGTTCTGTACTTAATCTTTTGGTTCTGTACTTAATTTTTGGTTGACTTAAATACCATATTGAAAATCCAACTGTTTTGTTGATGTATTTAACTGTCCTCTTTATTGATTTTAATTGCTTTTGGCACTCGTTGCAATATGCTTATAGTAGTATTAATGTCAGCAAATACGATTTTATTTAATTCTTTAATTTTTTTTTAAAATTTCGAATAACATCTGTTGTATCATGCAATAGAATTCTATATTCCAGAAAAAAAAAGATAGAAATTCTATAATATATATAATAAAAAATTACTTTAATAGGAAATTCCTCTGAAAAAATAAGAAAGATTAGACGAACCAATAGGGCGGAATGGCTATAAATCATGAACGCAAGTTGAAATTTCTAAAGAAAAGGAAAGATAATTAAGAAAACGTGGGACTGCTATTTCAAAAATAAGGTAAAAACGCTTCTCATCGAGAAGTAGGGTCCACTCATAGGGCCTTCAATGAACATTTATGTGAATATTTAGGGAGCCCCTTTAGTAACGTTGAGAGGGAATATGCTAATATTGATTGCCCTCTTCTTGAACTTTTTCATTCTCTAAAAAAAAAAAAAAAAAAAAAAAAAAAAAAAAAAAACCAAGTTATAAAATAGATATTGTTTAACTTCAATCTGTCCCCCACCTTGATCCCAAAACCCGACCCCGGTGTCAAAACCTGACTTCGACGCCCCATCCTAAAACCTAACCCGACCTCATATCGAAACCCACCTTGGACCCTGTTCCAGAACCTAACCACACCCCTATTCCGAAACTCAACCCCAACCTCCGTCTCAAAACCTAAACCCGACCTCAACCCCAACTCAAACTCTAAAACCATACTTGACTCCCGTCCCGAAACCTGCATGCGATCCCCATCCCGAAATCTAACCCCGACCCATCCTGAAACCCATTATTTTATGTTTTTCAATATAATCATTAAGATCAAATTATACAATATAGCTTAATACAGAGATTTTTTGTTATATTAGATATCACAATCCATATTGTATAATTTATTATTCCACATGTTAAATTATACAATATAAAAATATTGTCAAATATTATATAATTTAAATAATACAATATGGAGTGCCCTAAACCTGACAAATATTGGTAAAGGAGAGATTATCTCCTTGTAATGTTTCAAATATGTTATAGGGTATCGAACTCTTTATTGTTTTTTCTTTTTCCCTTTGCTATCCTCGATAAATTTATTCAAAGCTTGTTAAACGAGTTTCTTTTCCTTTCTTTTCTTCTTCTTCTTCTTCTTCTCTTCTTTTCTTTTCTTTTCTCTTCTCTCTCTCTGTCTCTCTCTCTCTTTTCTTCTTCTTTTTTTTTTTTTTTTTTTTTTGTAAATTATATCTTATAAGAAAACCAAAACCATTGCAGCAATAAGGGTAGCTAAAAGAAAATGATTTATTTTAAAATAGAGAAATAAAAAAAAAAAAAAGTTAGGATAGTTATTCTTTTAGTTTATTTTTAATCTGATTGATCATAAACATAATAGGACTCTCAACTCAGAAACACAACAGGATTTCTATTCGAAATGTTTCAGACTTCAGGTGGCTCTATATATATATATATATATATATATATATTTTTTTTTTTTTTTCCCTCACTGCTTCCAAAAAAAACATATTGTTGAGAGTCATGAGTTCTATAGATTTCCATTCACGTGGTTCAACATGGCATAGAGTGAAGGCCATTGGAAGAGGTGGTTTTGCCTCAGTTTTCTTAGCTACATACAACGAAAAGCTACTTGCTGTGAAAACAGTTGAGCTAGACAACTCCAATTACTTCTCGAATACGCAGCCGGCGGAGACCTCTTAGACTTGATCGCTAGAGTCGGCAGTCGGATCGCCGAAGAAAGCGTCGTTAGAATATGTACTAGGATGATTGATAACATTCTTGTATTTCAGCTTAAGATCACAGAAGGAGGCTTTAGAGAGCAACGAGTACGAATGCCGTGGGACCCCGCCTTACATGTCGTCAGAATCTGCGCCGCGCCGTGAAATTGCAACTCCAATGGATGTATGGTCTTTGGGATGCGTTGTGTTGACGATGATTACCGGTAAGCACCCGTGGCAGGACGTGAAAGGGAAGGTTTTGGAACCAAGGAGGATCGTTGATCTGCTCGCTTCGACGGACATGATGCCGGAGATAACCGAAAGACGTGTCAAAAACCCGAGAGGATTTCTTGACAAAGTGCTTACAAAGTGCTTACTATAGAAAAAAATTCAAAAATAACGTAAACCAAGTTCTAAAAAGAAATTTTTATTATTAAATAAAAAAAAAGTTTAGCAGGCAGATTACCATTCGCTTTGCTTCAATTCAATTATGAAACCGGAATTAGCGTTAGAATTATACTTACAGGCTCTAACTAAACCCAAATTAGATACTAAGCCAACCCCCACCACCCCCACCCACCCCAAAACAAAAAAAACAAAAACAAAAAATAAGAAAAAAAGAAGAGGAAAAAAAAAATACTAAGCCAGTATTATCTCAAGCATTAGACTAAACAGAAAATCGCAGATTACCTGTAAAAGAAAGTTTCAAAGTACCAAAAAAGAAAATAGTTTCAACGGAAAAAAAAAAAAAAAAAAAAAAAGGAAAGAAGATCCTTCTTACATGCTAGAATAATCGAGTACAAAAAAAATTACATGTATATTTGAACAACCAAATCGTTCATGTATCTCTCTCCCTCATGGCACCCTATAAGTTATTAGAACAACCAAACCACTTGATACAAAATATTCCCTCTTGTTTGGGCATTCTCGATTCTCACATAGTAAACCTAGCACTTGACGGAAACTAAATTCGAAGGGGTGAAAAAGACGGCGGCAAGAAGCAACAATCTAAATACAAATAACAATAAACAAAAACTTCGGATTCATTATCGTTATCATGTGTTTATGAACTACAGTGACAAGCCTCTAACAGCAAAATTTTTGCTCAGCGTTCTTGAGAGGTGAATAATTGATGGGGGACAATGATCCCAGGTGCATGTGTATCACGCAACGAACCGTTCCTTCGAATCCCGTGAATGCTCTAGCTGGAAGTTGATCAAAACTTGTGAACCAAACTTGGAGAAGCGTTGAGCATTCATGACGACATTTTTATTTGGATTTGCCGATGAACATGTACTAAAAAGTCAACATATGACGAGGAGCCTGGATGTTGGTCTTCTACCATATATGAGAAGAACAGCATTCCTGCAAGCAAAAATTTTTACAGTGATACGCAGTTATAACATAAGCAATTCCGAAGAAATTACTACAGAAGAAGGCTCTATTAATGTAGTTTCTTGTTGTGATCGATTAAGATCTTAGTATTGCACTAGAAACAATGGACTTCCCTAAGCTTCATTACCATTTATTGGACTTTTACGAGTACACTTCCGCAGCAACAATTGTAAACTAAGTGGATCAAGGATTGTTCTAACCGTATTGCAACATAAGAAGCTAACAATCTATTACAGTCATGACCATAACCGGTCACTGGACATGATCTTTTGTGTGACGTGTATCAAAACACTACGAGATCTTCATATTGTTAAAGAAACTGTGGATAATGTGGTTTGGGAAATATCATCCTTTTTTGTATATAAGAAATAGTAGTAGTAGAAATAATCAATGAAATAATTTTCACATGGCAGTAGTCAAATCCAGTTTAGTTTAAAAGACTAACCTGATGGCTCTCCTTTCTTGCACAATTTCAAGCTGCATAGAAATAAACAAATACAGAGTTACTAAGGAAAGAAAGGCTAAAATATTAACATATAAAGCTGCATAATTCCTAGAAATATGAGAGACTGAAGAGGTCCTCCCACTCATACCGCAGGTAGGAACATCTTTGGCGCCGTATCTCGTTCATCACATCGTTCAACCTCTTTGATAGTGGATTGTCAAACTGCTGCAACACCAACTAAGCAAAAAAAAAAAAAAAAAAAAAAGAAAGAAAGGGGTCACAACCGACAATTGAATAGATGTAAAGTCTACTATCACTGAATCTTTTGACACGCATTAACACAAATCTTCACTACCGATACTTTAAACGATCGTATCCAAAAGCTACCGAGAAAGCACAATAGATGGTAATAGCACACAACAGGGTAGATGGACCTAGCACACAACTTGCATCCCAACTAATATACATCATGCATTCAGAGTGGACGGTTGTGGACATCCTAAATGGGCCTATTGGGTGCCACATAGCGAGAACCAAATAAAGGGAATCCAAGTTCAAAGTAAGATGTTATTGTCAGTGTTGCCCTTGATCTAGAGACTGTAAACGGGTCTACTCAAAGATTATTATCAGGCACCGTATAAAAATATAAATTAAACAACCGCTACCTGAGAAGGAACTTCATCAATAGAAGAAACACCAAAAAGTTGTCTCAAGATTTCTGAATCAACCGTGCTTCCGATGTAAATTAAACAATCTTCACCATTCTCAAGAAGATAAATACCCCTGTCACTAACATGTTCACTAGAAAGTGGAACAAACGGAGGAAGAATGGATTCATCACTCTCCTGTTGGCAGAAAATCAGCAATGATTTAGGCACAGCAATCTTAGCAAGGGTTATAATAGTCATACAACATCATTCTACACATACCTTTGAATCAAGATCATGAACAGCTAACATCCTTGGGTACACTAAAGGAATTGCCAAAGGAGCAGATAGGGAAGACACGTAATTGATCCAAAAGGAACGGTCATCTATCCTCCCATCATTGCGTAGCCCAATACTTTTGATTAATGCTGCAGAAGGAACAAATGAACAAAATCAATCCACCCACGCATTTGAAGAACTCTGATATGCCAACTGATAGTGTGGATTAAAGCCAGTGCAATGAAAAAGAAATGGCTTGTTGCGTCTATAATGACAGTAACAGTACCCTGGAAGTCAACCCCCACCCCGTTGTGCAGAAAATTATTTTAATAGTAATTTTTTAATCAAAGTAAAGTGCTTTAGCTTGTGGGGTGGGGGATTCTAGAGTAAATTGCTTTAACAGAGCAGATATACAGAATATACTCATGCAGAAAAAAGTGACGTACCAAGGGTATATAATGGCAGAAGCTTAAGTGCCTCTGGAAGAATAAGCTGTCCGGAGGATGATGGCGTAGCACAAAATTTACGGTAAGAGAGCAGACTATTGATGCAAAGATTTGTAACTTGCTCCCGAACTCGTGAGAGTGGATTGAAAGGAATTTCATTTGCCGCTACAGAAGCCAAAAAAAAGAATATAAATAAATCTCCAAGAAAATCTTTGAAAAAAGTCTGAAACATGTTACCACTTGCTGCCGGCCATGATGAAAGCCAGCGATGAAAAGGGCTATGTATAGACAATAGAGACAATTTTCCTTTCACACTTTAAATAGTTGTCAACTATAAAAGAGAGAAAAAAAAATACTTTCAAAAATTCATTTACAATTTCAAAATGAATGCCGATTTCTTTGCAATAATTAAAAAAGGCAAAAGTGCCGTTAGAAGTTGGGAGCATGACCAAATTTAGTAGGCAGCTAAAATAAAACGAAAGCAGCAAGAAATCCAAAAAGATCACATACCTTGCTTCAAGAAACATGTAAACTGAGTGTCCAAGTCAGCTGATCGGAACAGATAGCTAAGCATATTTGTGCATGGCAGAGACAAAGTTGTAACTCGAATTCTCCGTTGACCAAAAACAGTGGTGTAAAGAAGGGCACACTGAACAACAAATAGAGGGATCAGGGATCATCTCAGCACAGAATAAAGGCTTCATTAAAAGAATTAAATTAAGCACAGTAAATCTTAAAAACCTGAGACAGAATAAACCTTTTAAACAGTACCTGAAAAGCACATTCTGAGCCATCTTGTAATTTATCATCGTGTTTCAAGGTCACCAGTATACTTTTGTCACAGTCAATCTGCAGAATGAAAGAATTTTCCTTAATGATTTCAGCTAACACTTAAAACAGAGCCAAAACTTGGTCCAATTGAACCAAATGAAAAGAGGGGGAGAGGGCAGTGAGCAGGGCAGGAGCAAAAAGGGGCAGGGTGAGGATGAGGAAGTGTGGGAAGGTGTTAAGGAGGCAGCTTGAGAGCGCAGGTGCAGTGCAACAGGAGAATAAATATAATAACCAGAAAAGAAGCATTTTTCAGACAAATTATTTGTGGAAAATATACGAACCCCGGGTAGGTCAACATCTGTTGGAATTCGTTTGCAAAAGTTCCCACTGTACTCTTGAACTTGAATACCCTAAAACATGGAAGAAAAATTAGCTTCTTGAACAGATAAATTCAAAGGAATAACTAACAGTGGGGAAAAAAGACAGGGAGTCGTTGCCCGGCCCATCAGGATACCTGGCTGCATCTGACGCGCATCACTGCTTCAAAACCTTGGGGCCTTGTAACATTCCATCTAAGATCATTGTAGAGCTTTGCAGGATCGGAAACAACTGAGAAGGGGTAATAGTAATAAACCTGGAAGATTAAAGAGAACATGTAAACTCAAAACCATAGTAAGAAATAAAAAAGGAAAACCAGAACATATGAAGCTGCACTTCCATATGCACTTTATATCTCCTTAATTTCTACTCTGTAGATTTTTCTCGCATCTGATTTACTAATAAATTTTACTTGGAACTCAATAATAAAAACATGTTTTGCTGGAGCAATACTTAAAGGTGATTTTGCCTTCATACATTGACGATACCAAAAGACCAGAATGGTAAGAGAATAATCCAAGATAATATTTTCCTAAAAGTACCATGTACGAGAAACTCAAGACATAAGGTAGGAGTACTCGAGCAGACATTTGACATTAAACAGACTTTCAGCAAGAGAGAGAAATTTTTGCTTGAAACAAACTAGACATGATTATTGCACAACTCGGGAACATACTTAAACAATAATATCACTAACTAAGCATAATAATCAGCTGCCACGGTCTTAGCATAATAAACATTAACATAGGAATCGCCTCAAATAATACATATATAAAATAATGGAACAGTAACTGTTGCTCAATCGGTGGTCAGGAAGAACACAGAACTGGAAAACTAAAGGGAAAACATTCATATACAAAGCTCATTAGTCACAAATCCAATAGATGAGTACCATCATTCTCTAGTACCTGTCCTCCGGTTGTTCTTGGGATGACGGATATAGAAGCAATATCCACGTATGTCTGGGTAGTGATAAATATATCCACACAAACCTGCAACGTAACATGATAAATAATCAGCCCATATAAATCAAGGACACCACTTACAATGAGTATCAATACATCCACCAGCAACGGCAGGCAGAATTCCAGTCATATCTTAAATTATCATCAAGTGAAATATTTTTACTGGAAGACTACCTGATACTCAGCAAACTCGATGGCCATTGTCTTAAAAGTTTTGTCCACTGGCTGGAGTAATTTATGGGCCTCCTGTAAAAAAAGATACAGGATCATACATATAATCCAAACATCATGACTAGTCCTGACTTGAACTGAAGAATAAGTAGTTGCGCTTCACATGTAAATGCCTAAAAAACAACAGTTTGTTGTGCCCATCCTATTGTTAGTATGAATGATGTTCTCACTTCCGCAAATTTTTAGCCCTGCTTGTACGGTTGTTATTACTGCTGCAATTAACTTTCCATTAGTACTAGCAAGTAGCACCTCCAATGCCAATCTCTACATCGTTGTTGGCAGGTTGCTGGATGATGAATTACCATACAACTATGCCATACAAATGCCTTTAAAAAAGCAAAAGGACACACAAGATTTCTATACCTTCTCTCCTGCAGATACATTAGCTCTCCCTTCAGCTTCTCTAGCAGAAAGGGCCCCGATGCCAGTTGACGGCAAAACTGCCAGTTGTAGATAACAAATCATCAGTCTATCAGCAAGGAAAACAAAAATCCTGTGAACGAAAATAAAGATAACACAAATATGCTTCACGTATGAAGTTGGCTTATTTACAAAATGTCACGATACTGCTAATACAAAACATAGAGGGGCGTGAATCAGAAAGCTCGAAGTTCTTGCTCAATGCAGAGAAACTCAAGTGATGCACTAATCACAACCTCCCCTAAACAGGAATATATATTAACTAAGTTTCTGAACTTGCCTGACTGAAATACCATAAGTTTCCCTCCGGTGCTCTTCATTGCCAGGAAAGCAGCCTAAAAATAGGGAGGACAGCAAGAAAGTTAATACTTGACTTTTTATAGAAGAAAAAAACCTTCTCATAGATAATTTAAAATGCAAGGAATAGAGGATGAGAGATCCTCAAAACATCAAAAGAAATGAAAAAGCAAGGCCTGTTATATCCGAAATACTTGTGATGTATGTAGAATGTTTAGGCAAAATGACATACCTTAACTGCAGCACCAAATGCTGATTCGGCAGTTTTACTGTTTTGAAACATGGTTGGAATGCTTTCCAGCAATAACTCCAAATGTTGGCGACACTAGATCCCACAAAAAAAAAAATTAAAATAAAAAATAAAAAATAAAGGAAGAAGAAGAAGAAGAGAGAGAGTGAGAAAAACTATCAAAGGCAAGAAATTGCTTAACAAATGAGATAAAAATCAACTTATTATTGCATTTAAATATTTCCTCAAACGGCAAAACATTAGTGGTCCAACAAAATAGCAACAATAATTAAACAATAATTGAATGGAAATGAAAGCCTTAGATATTAACCTCAGAAAGAGGAACAAGAATATCTGTCTGCAACGGAGTATAAACATCTTGTATGTCAGGAACTATTAGCATTAAGGGCTGCAAACACACGTTGAATGTCAGAACCAATGCAAGTATCAAAGGAACTCGAGGAAAACTACCCAGACACAATTCACAAACACAGATGCTCGTTGATAAGAAATATAAATCTAGATGCTAATGTTTGCCGATGACAATAAACAACCATAACAGTTCTTTCAAATCCAGCAATAGAAAGGAAAATTCCTCAAGTTTTCAGAAAATGAAATAATTATTCATTTGAATATATAAATCTTGTATTAGACCTGCTGTAGTGCACGTTTTAAATTGTAAAAATGGATAGTTGAGTCAAAGGTTGCTACTCCCACGATTGTTCGAGGACCTTCCTGCACCAATTGAAGTATCAAGATATCAGCATGTTTTATGCCATCAAGTACACATATGCATCATGCATTTATACCCAATGATTATTATTATTGAACACAAATCGACTAATTTCATATAACTTCTGCAAGGTTTTTCAGAAGACACTCACAGGGAGGTCAGCAATAACTTGACTAATTCCACTGCAAGCTGCAGCTGTCGCACCAGTTTGTATTGCATTCATGGACACATCAATGAGAAAGAAATATACAGCCGGCATGGGATCCCGCACCTAGAATGAAACAAATCATAGCTTAGGTAAGGTCACTCGGAAATAAGAATGAACGAAGATAGAACTTCCTGAAAGCCAGAAATTAAACAAGGCAATTTATTTCACAAAAACAAAACAAAACACACACCAAATTTAAAGAAGCAGCTTACTGAAAGTAAACAGGAACAACTTATTTCACAACAAATAATGCTAATGATAATGTGAACGCACACACAGTCTCTCTCCGTGTGCAGCTACTTAAGCTCAAGCTAATAATAACTGATGCTAAGACCAAGGGAAGAAAGAAATTTCTTGCAAAAATAACTGGACCTTTAGAACAGAATTGGAATAAATTACAATAGTAGATGTATTCATGAAAAAAAGAAATGAAAGTTAATACTAGTAACTTTTTTGTTTCCTTTTGTTCTTCTCATATATTCTTTTATTGCACTTTATTTGCATATTATAGGAATGTCATCTTCCCAGATAGCTTGAAATAAAATAGAACCGATGAGTGCATCAAATAATGTCCGCATTATAATCCATGATTCAACAAATAATCTAATCATAGAGGAGCATGATAATTCTACTAACCATGCAGAGTTCCTGTGGTCAAAGAAGATGAAAAAGAAAAGCAGTCCACTGAAACATAGAATGAAATCTAAGCAGGATGAAGAAAGTAAGAAGAAATGGAACTTAAACTTTGACCATAAAATACTAACCATATACTCTTTTGTTGCAATGAATTCAACTGTTCCTCTACACAGCTCGGGCCTTTCATCAGCATCTCTGCGCCTACCATCTGGTCCTAAATTGCAGTGGTAGTCACGGGGAGTCTCATCAGTAAATCCTGAAACAGACAATAGGATAGCATGTTAGTCCCCGACAAACCAATACATGCATAATATATAAATACCAGTATGTATGTGGTAGACAAGAGCTAAATATATAAACCAATATATCATGCCGTCATTACACAAAATGAAGATGCAGAAATGGTGATTCTGTGCTGCACTGTACAGCATGCTACACGTATTAATATGAATGTATTAAGATAGTACACACTTATACTTACCACATAAGTTACAGATGAATCGCCTTCCCTGGTCAATGAATTTCATGAAAGGATTTATGTAGCCTTTGCAACGAGAACAGCGAACAGGACCGCTTTCACCAAAATCCACAACCTAAAACACAATATTATGAAAATACTTACAGCTAGTCTGTTTTTTGATTGTATCAATAAAATCTATTGGGCATTAATGTCAAATACACATGAGAGGATGTTATCAGAATCACAATAAAGTGGGTCCCAATGCCGATGTGATAAACTTTTATTCCTTGAACTAAAAAAAAAGGAGTCAATGGTTTCAAAAGAGACACTCTATGTAGTTGTCATAAATTAAAAACATGTCCATGATGATTAATTTATTTTCTTTCATGGCCAACACAAATACAAGCTGAATTAGACTCCCTTAGGTTTACTAGCCCATGTCCATAAAAGTACAAAAGTGAGAAGGTTTCAAATATTGGGTCCAGTGCATAATTGCATCGCCCCCTTACAAATCCTTTGGTCACTAACGGAACGCTCAGCAATTCAGTGACTTCATACATTCTACAAAACTTCCACCATATCTCATGCATCACACATAAGGAGTTATTTTCAGCAGTTAATAACAAGTAACTGGATGGAAAATATCTTTTACTTGAACAAGGCAGACCTTTAATAGTTCTGACTTCTAAGCAGAAAGAACCAAAAATAGAACTAAAGTTTTAGACCAAGTATATACTCAGATATATCATTCTTGAAACACTAGTCAATTGACAGATCGGTTTTATTGAGATGGTAGAGAATAATAAGTAACTTATCTGCGCATGTTTGTCATTTAGAGGAGGAAACTTACTTGTATTGGCTCCTCTAACTGATGAGGAAGGGCGAGAGGTTGGACCAACAAAGCTAAAGGCATCCCCGATGTTGTTAAAAGGTCAGCTGTGCATGGTATCTGTCAAGAATTACGAGATTAATAGAAGAACAATAACAGCTCGAATGAAGTCGAGATTTGAGACTTGCAAAAGTAACTGCCATACAATGCAAGTTGAAATCTAACCTGATTGACGGTGCACCTCATGTAACGTGGACTGCAATTCCCCGTGTCCTTAACCATGTAATCACTTGTAGCAGGCTTTAAGAAACTTAAAAGCAATCAGAAGAGCAGAAAAAATAAAATGGAAAAACATCATACTAGTACTCTGTCTTTTCTTTTTATAATTATATCACTAAGTACCTTGATAATGGAAAACATTAGATTTATCCCTTCTAAATTCAATTTATATCACAATGGTACCCCATGGCACAAATTAGTTGACGTTTAAAATAAGTAAAACAAGAGAGCGCACACACACAGAAGTGGCGATAGGTTTGCGATACTTCACATCATGTATTAAAATAATTGCAATAGAAGCAAATAACACTAAAGTTTATGATACCCAATCAGAAAATAGGAGTAGATACTAGATTTTCAAAACAATGTGATAACTTCGTCTTAAAGCTTATGGATGAGATAATCACCGGAGGAGGATTGGCCTGATTGCCTTGACGAGTTGCATGGACAGCAACTGAAGAACTTGGTAAGGGCCTCGGAATTTGGTTAGGATCAATTTTTGATGCCCCAGCCACAGGTGCACCTGTTTGACCAATAGTCGTCATGGACTGATTTGGTAATGGTGGTGGTGGCATTCCATACATTCTTGGTGGTTGTGCAGTACCAGGAACTGATGGAGGTGGAGCCACCTAGGGAATTGAAAAAAAAAATAATTCAGAATTCAAAGCAAAGTAAAATTCTTTAAAGGTTTCATCCCACATTTATTCCTCCCAAAATCACTAAGATCATCTTCATCTTGTCCAGGAATTTGCATTAGTTGAATTATCATTAGTTTAATAAATAAAATAACAATAACAATAATGTTCAGGAGAAGATAGATTTGTGGCAAACCCAAGAGTTGAACACGTTTTTTTTTTTTTCCTGGTAAGAAATGAGTAATGAGGAATAAGATGAGTCTCTGCATCAAATATAAAGGTAAAAGAGGAGAATAAAAGAGGAACTAGCATATGCTTTACAAATAAAAGAGTCCTATTGGACCAATTATGCCTTCAGCTTCATCATCCAAACATCCTTCAATGCTCTCTGTCGCTCCTAAATACATAAACCGTCTTGAAGTTATTCTTTTTCTAACCGATCCCAACTTTAATTATTACTATATATCCTGTTCAATTCTACAAATTGCACTCAAAGACCAATTTCAAACAGGTGGTACTCACTGAAAATAAAATTAAAAAACAGATATAAAACAAATAAAAAATTGCATCATTCGTGGACCATGAATTTCACTTTTAACGAACTAATCTGATCAATGCAAGTCATATAAACAACAATAAGGTAAATAATGATTCAATGCCTCCAATAGCACTCGCTTGTAAAACTAGGAAACACGTCGACATACCTGCCCAGGTTGCATTGGCCAAGTAGGTGAGGCAAAAGGACCTGCTGGCGGCATCGTGCCTGGAGCTGCAGGTGAAAATGGTGATGCAGGTTGCATAGGAGGACCTGGTGGAGAACTGACACCCAAACCACCTAGATCAGTGCCCATGCTTGGAGCTCGAGGAGGAGCCAAATATGATGTTGTCAATGGTGGTCCAAGCGGAGGTTGTGGTGCACTTCCAGTTGGTGTAAAACGAGGAGCACCTGGAATGGCCCCTGAAGCAAAGGATGGTGGACCATTACTCATCAATCCCCCTGTCGCCCTAGGAGGCGGTAAAACCTGTCCGGAAGCCAAAGGCGACGGGCTGGGCATAGGCTGTGCACCCAGTCCCATTGGCGGCGGTGCCACTGAACCACTCAGGAAACCGGATGACTGTGAAACTCCAGAAGGAAATGGTCCAGAACCAGGAGGCACATAACTGCCGACCGCAGAAGGCAGAGACCCAGGAGGTGGTCTCGACATGAATGGCGAAGGCTGGCCAATGGGCGGCCCAGCAGGCCTTACTGGTGCTCCAGCAGAAGGAAATGTAGCCGGTGGCGCTCCCGATGGCGGCACCGCAGGTCTTGCAAGTGCACCAGGAGGAGCGCCGGGGCGAGCAAAAGGCGGTGGCGCACCGGCGATCCCATGGGAAGGTGCGGAAGGAGCGAAAGGCGGTGGCTGACCGAAAGGGGCGGGTCTAGGGGCGGAATTGGGCATGGAAGGCAGTCGATTTAGATTCAAATTCTGCAAATTATCAGCCAAGGAATCGGGGGTTCTCTGCACATTGGGGTTGTAATTCGGAGGCGGTATTAGGTTATTGCTTCCGGGCCTAGGTGCCCCAGGAGGAGGCACATTCGCAGCCATTTTTGATCAATCAATCAGACAAATCAAATCAAAAACCCCAGATCCCTTTCTCTCCTCAAAAAATTTGCTTCTGTTCACCGAATCAATAACAAAATCCACGATCCAAACACAGAAAAGAAACAAATTTCAGAAATTGAGATCATTTCCAAATCAGAAATCGCTAAAATTCACCGAATCCAATAAACAAAACCAAAATTTTCAGGAAAAAAAAAATCGAATCAAACCAGATCACTGATCAACTTGTTCAATCCAAACAACAGCGTACTCGAAATCGGAAAAATCAAATTGAAGTGAAAAGATCTAAAGAACTTTGATTCGGAAAATCGAATTACGGGTTTTGACGGGGTTTTCTCTTCGCGCTCTGATTCTTCTTCTTCTTCTTCTTCTTC
>JAFMPE010043879.1:3245-18265 GCA_024759925.1 Ficus religiosa | reverse complement strand
ACACCAGCGACGAAGGCAACTACTCCAACACCACTGGTTGTGTCGATGTCGTTCAAGGACAGGAAGGACTCTTCTCAGAGGCAGGGCTCTGTGAGGCCAAGCGAGCAGATGCGGCAATGGTGCATCATCGACACCGGCGACTACTCCGGCACTGCTGGTTGCATCGGGGTGATGAAGGCAAGTACTACGACGACTACTCTTGAATCTGTTGCACGGGCCATGAATGTAACGACTCATGCCTCCCTTTAATATGATATTGTCCATTTTGGATCTCATACTCGCACGGTTTTACTTTTGAACTCACCCAAAAAATGCCTCATACCATTAGAAGATGATCACTTTACTTATGAACCATCACATATATCTATTCTCAAGTAATGTAAGACTGGACATCTTAACATTTTACTTATCAGGACTGTCACAACGAAGCTGATGCTGCTAAAAGATAGACGAAGATGACCTCGCCAGAAAAGAGGAAGATGCAGCTGGCCGATGGACCTCCATTGATGCTTGAAGGTCTGGGGGGTGAGGGGGCAAGGGCAAAGAAAAATAAGACTCTGTATGTTCAGTGGAAGGTGGGGGGTGAGGCAAGGGTAGAGAAAAAAGCCTCTGTATGGTGGTGGGAGGTGGAAGGTTAGTGACCTTTTTCAGATTTTATTTTTCATTATTTTTTTTAATTTCTTAGCTTACAATAGTATGAGCTAATATGCATAATAATTAGAAGACACACATAATATCTTAGTCATTTAATTACATCTAAACAGATTAAAATTGATCTCTATAGTAGATACTATAAAAGAGACTCTACCACGGTCATTCCCTATTTTATATGTAGGGGATTAATGTGGGCATACACCAATAATTTTTTTGGAGGAATTGAGTAAAAAACTAAATAGTACTAAAGATAGGGAGATCACCAAATTTTTAAGGGTAATTTTCTCGTTTAGTTCATAAATTATATATATTCTATTATTTTGGTCCCTAAACTTTTTGTTTTTTTACAGTTTTGGTCCCTAACATTAAAATTGATGTATTATTTTTGTTTTAGTGTATATAATCATGTTTCAATTCGATGTTAACATGAAATTTTACAAAAGTAATTACACTAAGTATACAAATTTCCTACTCATTCTTATTAAAACCCTTAAAAACTAAAACCTTCTAAACTTAATATTTTGATTTTTTATAAATTTTTAGTTATAATACGATTAGGATACAATTATTTATGTTAGATAACAGAAATCGTCGGAGAGTTTTATTGTGAGTGATCAAAATTGTCAAAAAACAAAAGTTCAAGGACTAATTTATCAAAATCAAAAGTTCAGAGACTAAAATGACAGAATATTCATGGTTCATGAACTAAATGGACAAATTACCCTTTTCAATAATGGCAAAATCTTGTTCCATCAAATTGACAATTTGAAATTGTTGACGCTATTTGTGAATGCAATGTTTAAAACCAAAAATCACGAACAAGATGATGTTAGATGTATAATTCATACCATAAATTTGGAAGTCACAGTGCAAAGGGGGCATGAGATTGTCAATCCAATCTAATTTCTCAATCCCAAATCAATATAGGGTCTACCGTTTCCACTCCTATTTCGGGGGGGTGTAAACAATGGATTAACTCTAATTTCTCACTCCTGGTAAGTAAATATGACCCTAATGTATCATGTAAAGGTATTTTGATAACCACTTCTATTTAAAATTTGTGATTAATTACAATTACCCCCAAATTATGACCCTTGTAACACTTTATCCCGAAGTATTTAGCCCCAATCATCATTTGTGCAATATGTATCTTTTCCGTTAAAATTTCTAACATAATGATCTGTTTTATTCACAATGTGTTTTTCATATAGAACGGGTGCTTCATTTTGAAATTTGAACGACAAAATGTTACAAGAGCTATAGTTCAAGGGAAATTCGTTTTTGTAATTGAGACTTTAATTTTTTCTTGGTGTAAGGAAAAAGGTTTGGATAGGAACTCTCAAGTTTGAAATATGACAATGTGTTTATTTATTTATAATAAACGAGAGCCATGAGTCTTACACTAGAGAAAAAAAACTAGTATTTCAAATTTTAAAACCCAAATAAAGAAAAATTGAAACAAATATACTCATGTTCATATATAATCAAAAGAAAGAGAGAAATATATATAATAAACAAATGTTTTTAATATTTCTTACTTTATTAGTTTAGTCAAAAAATTTTGATTTAAGTAATACCTGAAAAAATTTCCTAGTTCCTCCCTTATCAAGCAAATTGCGTGTTAAAAAAAATTTATCTAGATAACCACCTTTTTTAATCTATTAATCCACATGATATAAATTTCTTATTATTGATCAACATCACACAATTTTAGTTAACTTTAGTTTAATTTTACGTCATATTGATTTAATGTTAATTTTTAATGTCATGTTGATGTAGTGGTCTCTAAATTTATATTATTCAGGTATTTTTCCACAAAAAAAAAAAAAAAGGAAGAAGGAGAAGATAGAGAGAGCATTTGAGTCCGCCCTATTTAACTATTCACATATATCACTGAAGCGAAGGCTTTTTTTGGATCGTATGTTGATTTTCGAAAAGGAAAATTTTCTTATCTTAGATGAGAAAAGCTTTTCATTTGGATATATAGGAATTTTTTTCCTTGAAAACAAAAGGCTAACTATTTACCATTTCAAAAAATAAATAAATAAAAAAAGCTAACTATTTACAAAATGATAACAAGCACAAAAGAGAGAAGATATTTGAGTCCGCCCAATCTGTTATGCCTAAACTCTTCAACTATAATGTCAAAACAAACGAGTCCAAAACTCAAACTTCATACTCAGAACTTCAAAACAGGTTTATATTCAACACATCTGATGGTTAGAAAGTCTCAACAACATCAAACTTCGTACCCGGGATTCACTTTCTGTTGCACATCTCCATAACTCTCCAACTCTTCCATGTCCTCCAAACTCCCCAAGAAAAGAGGCAGCCTTTGGTGCAACTTGACCGGTTGAATCGAAAGAATCCTGTTCTTCCCATCGGATCCTTTCCCTCCAGCTTGCTCCACTAAAAAGCTAAGCGGGTTTGCTTCATACACCAAACGAAGATGGTCCCTCGGATTCATTGCCACCCCGCCATACAAAAGAGTTCGATGGAGATCCGCCACCAGAGAACAGATGTACCGCGCCGAGTACTTCTTGGGGTACTTTCCTTTGCCTTGCCTTACCGTGTCTATGTATTTTCTTAGTCCTTCAGGCCAGTCGAAGTATCGAGCATCGTTTACAGAATAGATTTGGCCTGTGGGAAGAGAGATCATAAGTAGAATGTAAAAGGTTTTTTTCTATCTTTCATTCCCTTAACAAGTCATCTTCAAACCAAATTTATAACAGAATTCATAGCAATGAAATGGTTTGCTAGTCGATTTTGTTTGAAAAGAAGTTGACTTTTGGAAGTGGTTTAACTTATGAAGTACACCATTTCCAAATACAAGATGTAGAAATTCTCCTATCACATTTTGCCCGGAAAATTATAACTAAATTAATCCAGTTCACTCTTTACGCAGCAGAGTGTAACCATTGAGAACCCTGAACCAAACATGCATTTTTTGATAACCATAAGTCTGATACGTTACCTCGAGGAGGAATTTTAATGTTCGGATGCGTGAGAATGAAATCGCCAGTCGAATGGTCCAGCGTGAATGCATGTGTTCCGGAGCCAAAACTTGTGCAGAATATTGTGGCAGATGAGTAGAGCACATAGCCAGCGGCCACAAGTCTAGCGCCACTCTGAAGTGAATTCAGCTGAGCCTTTTCCTCTGTTGGCAGGTGATCCAGTCCAACTAGGCGATTATAGACCCCGAAGATTGTTCCCGTGGGAATGGAGGCATCGATATTTCGAGAGCCATCTAGAGGATCTGTTACCACCACAAATTTTCCTTCATCATTTACCCAAATTGGAGTATCATCTTCTTCGGAAGCCATGACGGCGACTTTCCCGGAGTTCCTAAGAGATGACAAGATGATCTCATTCTGTAAAGCAAGAGAGACAGGTAAACAACAACAACAATGAAAAAATAGTTGCACAATTTTCGTTTGTGGAAACTTAAAAGAGGTTAATATTTCATTTTTTGGTCAACACTAGAAAAATGCTTGGTGAATGTTGTTACTTCTAATTCAGCACTTGTTTGGAGCAAAGATTTGGATTGAACTTTCCAAATCGAAATTTTCGCTTTTTCCAAATTTCTCTCTCCTAAACATCAATTCGGGTTAGATTCCTAATTTGAATTGGATTTTTCCGGCCCAAACTCATGCTCCAAACAAGAGCTAGTTAACAAAATGGAGATTCTCCTATAACTAACTATAGATTTTTCTTTCTTTCTTTTAGTGAAAAGGGACTTTCAATGTGTCTTTCACTAGTATATATACAACACACACAAACTTTTCCGGCAACTAAAGGGTCCGTTTGGATCATAGGTTTAAACCTACAATTCATACCATAAATTCAAATTTTTTTTGAGAGAAAACGATGTAGAAAAAAAGTTTAAAATGCGGGTTTAAAACAACGAACACGAGCTAATTTTCCATAGAACTCAACTAGCACATTTCCTTAAATTTTGTCAATAAAAGCAATTTCATTCTCTGAAATTCCTTGAATCCACCAGAACACTCACCGAGACGATATCGAGCGGCTTCGGCTCATCCCTGCCGGAGCCACCGGTCCCCACGGCGGCGGGGACAGACGACTGTCCGATGATGCTGGAATTGAAAGGAGAAGCCACGAGAGCGGCAATTCTCTTGCAGGCGTATTGCAGGTGATACAACAATACGACCAGATCGTCTCCGGCGTTGATTCCGCCTTTGCCCACGTAATCCATCAGCGTGGCGAACCCGGTTTCAGCGCTTGAAGAACCCACCGCCCGCGGTGGTGTTGATCCAACGACAACCCCAGAAAGAGAGGACGCCATTGATCTTCTTGTGGGCGTGTGATTGGGTGTTGTTCTTGAGGAGAAACGAAAATGGTTTCTTAGCGGCAAATTGTGGAGGTTACGGTGGGAAAATAGCGCTGGGCATGAGGATGATGATATTGTCGTTGGGGTGGGCTGCATATTATATAATAAAATATGTTTTTGTGTGCGTGTAGATATATATATATATATATATAGAGAGAGAGAGAGAGAGAGAGAGAGAGAGAGAAAGTAGTTATGGAAGTTGACTAGAGTATTAACGACGTTCTGTAAATATCAATATGGGTTTTGGAGATCAGAAGACAAGCTTGCTAGGTTATCGAGTCAGAGAGTTGGATAAGGGGTTTTGGTTTGGACCCATTTTTCTTTTATTGTTTGGGGACTAAGAGGATAAAATAGAAATTCAGAAATATATAACATTATTGTAGTAAAAAATAAATTAAAAAGAAGGTTTAAATTGATAGAAATTTTATTTTTTAAAATTTATTTCATCTTTTTGATCTAATTCTTTTAAGAAATTTGATATTTTTAACTTTAAATTGCTTTATTTAATTTTTAAGTCAATTATTATTTAAAAAAGGTTTTGAGAAATTTAAATTTTGATATTTTTAATTATTTATTCCTTCTTAGGATCACTTATGTAATTTGAATTTTTTTTACTTAAATATGTGTGTTTAGTTGACAGTGAAACATTCAACTGTACTCAAATTGTTTAAATATTTCAAAATAATTCAACTCAAATCCAAATATGTTCTACATTTTTAGTTTTCGGAATTATGTTTTTTAATTTGAAAACAGAATTCTCATGTACCCTCAAAGAAGATATTGTGTTTGGTAATTGTTCTGTAAAAATATTTTTTCAAAAAAAAAAAATAATGAATACATGTTTGGATAAAAAAGGTTTTGAAATTTTTTTTTTTTAACATTTCAATGGTACTAGGGTCGAGATGGGGTTTCAAGATAGGAGTCGGGTTTTGAAACTGTGGTTAAAGTCAAGTTTCAACATTAGAGTCGAAGTCGAGTTTAAAGATCTGGTCAAGGTCGGGTTTCAGATAAGCATCGGAGTCGAGATTGAGATTTTGGACAGGGGTCGAGGTCGATTTATAGGACAAGCATCATGACCAGGTTTTGAGAACAGAGACGGGATCGGGATTTGCAACTAGAGTCACAGTCGAGATTTGGGATATGAGTCGAAGTCTGGTTTGAGATCAAGGGTGGGGTCTGGTTTTGGGACAGTAGTCGGGGTTGTGAGTTCGGATTGGATTTGGGACTGTCTATTATCTTGAAATCCAGCGCTAACACATGTCCCAAAACCAAACCCCAACCTCGATCCTGAAACTAGACCTAGCTCCGACCATTATCCCGAAACTCAAACCGACCCATGCCAAAACACGACTCCGACCTAGAAACCTAACATGACCTTGACCTGGTCCTAAATCCCAACTCGGACTCCCGTCTAAAATCACAATGCAAACCTTGAGGTTGATCCCAAAACCTGACCTTGACCCATGTCTTAAAACTTTATTTTGAACCAGACTCGGTCCCCAATCCCGGCCCTAGTCCTGAAACCCAACCCCGAGCCATGTTTTAAAAACTGACCACGACCTTGATCCCATCCCAATCCTCGTCCCAAAACGTAACCTTGACCCTAATCCCAAACCTAACCTTGAAATCCTATCCCGAGCTCGACTCCAAACCCAAACTCAAATCCCTCCCTTTCTCTCATTTCCAGATTTATTTTTGCGTAATATTCATCTACATATACTTTTGTAAAAATGCATCATACTAAAACTTTGTTTTAAAAAAATTGAAGACTACAAAGTGTTTAGACTATATATTATTTCACACGCATGGTTTCAACTAGTAATTTTCATTAGATATGAGTAAATATGAAAATACGATGTCATTAGAAGTATCAGTAGTTCAATTTGACAAAAAATTTGGAGATATTAAGGTTGTTAGTGGAAATATTGGAAAAAAATTATGGAAATTTACTTCAAAATTAATTTCTACTATTTTAGGATAACACAAGTATTAAAAAGATATATAAATATACAAATTTTACACATGAAACATCTTATATCTTAAGGGCCTGTTTGGAGGGTTTTTGGAGACGAAGTTTTAGAAGTTGAGGTAGAAATGTTTGTTTGCCTGGTTGGGGAGGACTTTTGGAAATGAATCATTTTATAGCAAGTGATGTAAAAATTTGATGTGTTCGGAAAAAAAAAAAAAAAAAAGATCTTGTTTTGTTCGTATCATTGTTGTGAGTTTTTTTTTTTTTTTTTTTTTTTTTGGGAACTTGGGAGTGGGGGGATTTGAACTTTACACCTTTAAGTAGAGTTAGGTGTGGTATTACTACTAGACTATGCATGCAATCACTTTTTGTAATCATTTTGACAAAAAAATCATCTTATTTTGATTTGAAATAAAAAAAAATGAGATGTAAAATAGGGAGTTTTGTATTAGATGGTAAAATTCCATCTGGAAAAGTTTCCATAAACAAGACCTAGATATCAAAAGGAATTCGTATAAGAATTAAACATGATAATGAAGCTATCTTGATTTTATCCATATTTGATACCATGACATGTTATATTATTTCAACTTTTATGTGTTGTCTTTCATTTTATAAAATTTCTTTTGTTTTTGATGAAAAGGACAATTCGAAATTTTCACTAAAATGTCCGACCTCTCTCCAAAATTTCTCTATTATTTTTTTGAATGTTGCACTAAGTTTTTTCCATATCTATATTTTCCGATATTTCTAATTTTATATCTAAAGATATTTCAGTATTTTTCAAATGCAAAAATATCTCGAAATCATAAAAATTTGTGAGATGGTTTTTTTGGATATTTTCCAGTTCTGTAAAAAAAAAAAAAAAAAAGGAGTGAGAGAATAAAGAGGGTGGAAAAAAGGAAAAGTATCAAAGATTCTCTCCAAAGTTTGTCCCTAGTGTAAAGATGTCCCTGAACTTTAAAATGTCTGTCGTGTCTCCTAAATTTTAACAAGTGTGTCATGTTGCCTTCTGTAATAGTTTCCGTCAAAATTTTGGATGGATTTGCACGTGCAAGGCATATGAAAAGGGTAAAATTGACAATTCATTCAATTTCTTAGCTAATCCAATTGATTCACCTTTACTAAAAAAAATAAATAAAAATGCCAGTTGATTGTTTCTTCTACACCAAGACCTTTGCACACTGCTCTAACTCTATCTGGGTTATTTTTCTTGAAACATATGTCCTTGCCAACAGAAATTTCATACTCCCTCACTGCTTGCTTGAAGCTAAGCACTACTTGTGAATTGTGAAACTGTCTATTGCTTAATTGGATAAGTTATGAAATTGAGTGAATTGTGAATTTTACCCTTTTCAAGTGCGTTGCACGTGCAAATCCGTCCAAATTTTTGACAGAAATCATTACAGGGACAATATGATACACTTGGGCTTTGTTTGGTTGGTTGGTTCAATCCAATTCAACTCAAACTTTTTTTTTGTTTTTTTCTCAAAAAGTTTTTATCTTTTTCCTAAAAATTTTTTTTATCTTTTCTGAAAATTCAAAAAAATTTACTATTACAACTAAAATATTTCAACTCAAACTAACCAACTAAAAAATTTACCAAAGTTTAGAGGATACAACGTATATTTTTCAAAGTTCGGAATGCATTGACACTGGTGACAAAATTTGTGTGAATATTTAACATTTTTCCAACCAAAAAAATAAAAAATAAAAAAAATAAAGGGGGGCTCTATTGCTATTGCGGGTCTTTTAGCGCCCTCTACTGCGGACACCAATAGGTGGAACTAGAAGGCGACGCTGGCGAACACCGAAGCCAGCCTCCTCGCCTTCCTCTCCCCAGTCCTCACTCTCACTCTTGCTCCCGATTCCCAATTCCCAACTCCTAAAGAACAAACCCTAACTCCGCCTCTCTCATATACTTCCCTCGCCGATTTCCGATTTCCTCGCCTTTCTCTTTCGCAATTTTCAAGTAAGTTTCCTATTCTCATTTCCGATTTTCAACTTCCATTTGTAATTTCCTGATTTCTTTTGCTTGAGTTATCATATATATATATATATATATATAAGCATATATACAAATATATATATGTATTGAAACAGTCTAGAAAATAATGGCGGCCCTCTTTTAGTTTTAAGTTTAACATTGAATCAGGCGAAATGAAAACTCGTATTGGCTTGCTTTCAATTGTTTCCCAGGAAGCAATTTCATTGTCGTTGGTTTGGGGTGACAACTGAGAATGGAGACGACGGAGAAGAAGACTGAAGAAGAAGAGAGAAAGGAAAGCGTAAAGGAAAAGGAAAAGGCAGAAGAAGAAGAAGAATTCTCAGCATCAGAAATTGAGTACGTGAGCTATGGCGGAGAGCACCACTTGCCTCTCATCATGGGACTCGTCGACTCGGAGCTCAGCGAGCCTTACTCAATCTTCACTTACCGCTACTTCGTCTATCTTTGGCCTCAGCTCTCTTTCTTGGTACTTTCTTTTTTTTACTTTCTTTTTAATTCTTCGGATTTCTCTAGTTTACGTCCAATAGATTTGATTATTACTATTATTATTGTTATTAATTTTTTTTTTGGGGCAGGCGTTTCATAGAGGGAAATGTGTGGGAACAGTGGTGTGCAAAATGGGAGAGCATAGAAACACATTTAGAGGATATATTGCCATGCTGGTTGTGATCAAGCCCTATAGAGGAAGAGGCATTGGTATTAACTATGATTTTGTTGTTTTTGTAAACACTGTCGCGTTCGAGTTGATCAAATATTTTCGTTGGCTATTTGGTGAAAAACCCAACTCGAATTATGGAAAAATAAATAAATAAAGTGTTTACTTTGATAATTAATGCTGTGATTTCAGTTTTCTAGATGTGCAAAAAATTGATATTGTTCTACTGATCTTGGGAATAGGTGATATGAATGTTTGAAGAAATGCTAGTAGTTCTTTATGAATTCTGTGAGTATTTGTATGTGTTCATATGCTTTATCAAAAATTTGCTCAAGTTCTTATGAATTCTGTGAGTATTGGTATGTGTTCAAATGCTTTACCAAAAATTTGCTCGTGTATGCTTGTTTGCGATGCCAAAGTTTGTTTCGTTGTTTGTTTTTTGCCTAATAATGATGTTAAAATTTGTTAGTTAAAATGGATGTTCTTTATTCATTTTCTTTCTAGGAACAACCTATGGTAGCAAACTTGCGAAATGAATTTCCTTATCGCACTGATGATCATTGTTCCCAACCCTGTTTCACCTTAAGTATTAATCAAAGTTATGTCTTGGTCTTCAAGTTATATCTTGCACTAAAACGCAGATGTTATCATTTTTTTTCCAACCAGTTTGCTTCTGTGGTATTTTTTCCTAGTTATTCACCGAATATTTTTTCAGGCTACTTCTATTCTTTTGGAAATTATATGCCCTCTCAATATTTTCCTTGATATATCTTTCTTTTTGTTTTGGAAATGCAGCTACAGAACTTGTCACCAGATCTATTCGAGTGATGATGGAATCAGGTTGTGAAGAGGTATGTCAACATGTTAATGGTCCTTCCAGCTTTGCATCACTGATGTTTAGGAAAAGAAAAGGATAACAGTGGAAAAATGAAATTAGATGAACAGGAAACATGGAATTTTTTGCTTCTGTTCTTTTGGTTGATTATTTTTTTTTTCACTTCCTTTTTATCTCCATAGTCCATGCTTCTTAAAAGAAGCAATTTAGTGCAGGAAAATATGAATCAATTTAAACAATCGTTGACTCTTGTTTTTTGTGTGTTTTTTTTTTTTTTTTTGGTTGTTTTCTCGAACCTTTAGATTTATTTACCTTATGCTTCGTTAAGAGATAATTGACATCTTCCCCATAACCTCCCCATATGTTCATTTTTGAGTTGTTAAAATTCGTCAGTGTTACCCTACTTGTGAAAATTGTATCAACATTATTCATCTCAATTTGGTAGTAAATTATACGACCAACACTTGTCTTGGTATTGAATCTTTTTCTTTTTAATTCGAAAGAATTATTAAAAACAAGAAGATAAAGGAATAAAGTTCATACAGAAGCAACTAGAAATTCATAAAGATCGAAGACCATGGAGAACGAAAAACTAACTTCCAAAGCTAGCAAAAACTAAGGTCTTGTTTGACAGGGCTTCCAAGAAGCTGCCTTTGGCTTCCTAGGTCCAAAAGCTGCATTTGGAAGTCTTTGGATGATAAGTCAGAAGAGCTTCTAGAAAATGTAGCTTTGGTAAAAGCTCTTTTGAATAGACTTTAAAACTTGTAACAAACTTTATTATAAACTACTTTTTGGTATTTTTATTACTTACTATGAAACTTTAAAATAATTTTGACCTCATAAGCTCTTTGGCTCCAAACACTTACTAAAAAGCTACATATTTTGCTTTTCTTCTTCTACTGGCTAAAAAATAAAAGCAAAAGCTCTTCCAAACGGGCCCAAGTGTCTAGAAAGGAACAACCTTTGAGAAATTTTTACTATTTGTGTCATTTGAACCCATTTTCCATTTTTAGCCCTAATTTTACGGGATAAGTGCTTTTTGGATGCTTTTTTCATTTCCTGGCTCAATTTTCCAATGTTCGCTAATTTAACTCGAGAATTTGAAGGCTACTGCTCTTAATATAGGAGGAATCTATCCATTTTTTTTCTTTTACATGTTGTCATGGATTGTAAACCATATTATATTTTGTTATGTGTCATTTAAGTGATCAGGTAAATGCCAATTAAAAGAAAGTCAATTTGGTCCACCGGTTGATTTAAAGGCATTGGCCTTTGGATTATTGAAGAAGTAAAGGTCACGTGACCTTTGAAAAATCACAAAACCAAAAGTTTGGCTCTATATAGCCTTATTGCTAGTCTGCCACCATCTATAAACACACCAAGGAAGCCCAGCTCTAAACAAAGCTATAGAAGCTTTCTCTTGTTCTCTTCCTTTGTTTTTGGCTTATATTAGTGAGTGAGAGGTCCTTTAGAAAGCTTTTCGAGGGAGAAAGGTGCTTTGGCTCCAAGAGGGGTTTGGGTGAGAGTGCTCTTGGGTTGAAATTGGGCTTTGGGTTGTGAGTCAATTTTCCAGTGGCTTTGTACAATCAACTTTACAAGTGAATTTTTTCGAGCTCTTTGATTGTGGTGTAGGCTCATTGCCAAGCCACGTTAAACCTCTAGTCTTTTTTCTGTGCTTGCTAAAATCTTTTTTTTTTTTTTTTTTGGTCCATATAGTATATACTTCCTTGGTGTGTTTTTGGATGGTGTCATTAAGGCTATTTATAGCCAAACTCTTGACTTTTGTGATTTCCCAAAGGTCATATGATCTTTTCTTCAATATTCCAAAGGCCAATACCCTTTAAATCAACCAGTGGTGGGTCAAGTTGGCTTCTTTGATTGCCATTTACGTGGCTACTTGGATCCACACAGCAATGTTCTATCTATCTTACCTTTGCTATTTGCAATATGATTGCAGTAGAAAACCTGCTTTGCATTTAAGTTCTCACTGAACAGCATTATAAGACGTGTGATGGTCTTTGTTTTATATGGCGACTCACAATTTATCAAAGGTAGCTAACTTTCTCTGTCGTGAGCTCTTAAATTTCATGAACGTCATAACCTACTAGCGAATTTTGGGATACGAAATGGTTCCCTAGTTCACAAATTCTTCCAATAGTAGCGACATCCAGTCAAAATACTTAGCATTAGCAGGCTTTCTAAGTTTTCTTTGGGGCTCATTTGTTTAACTGAAGATATCTATGCTTTTCTGATTTCCTCATTCCCTTATTTTTGGGGTCAGTTAGACTGAAATTTTGAATCGAACATGTTATACTTGTGTTGAACGTTTGTCACATTCTTGTCTTGTTAAGGTGACATTAGAGGCAGAAGTAACGAACAAAGGAGCGCTGGCGCTATACGGTCGTCTGGGTTTTGTAAGGGCAAAGCGGCTCTTCCGCTATTACTTGAACGGAGTTGATGCTTTTCGTCTGAAGCTGTTGTTTCCTAGTCCAGTGTTACAGTCTTCCCTGTCTATGTTGACAGACTCGGATAGCGGCCATTGGCATAATGATCACATCCCGATTGAAGAATGTTCCGAGGTTCATTGAGGCATATCATTTCAAGAATTCCTAGCTTCATCCGTGTTCAACCGCCCCTACTTCTACTACATAGGGGAGTCGTCGATGAGGTGATATTAATATTCAATTGTAAGTTCTAGCTTTCAGTGTCTTTTATTGAGATAATCAGTTTTTTGGAGTTCCCATCTTCCGACGAATGCCTTCATCAGTGGCACTAGTCATGAATTTTATTTATATTTTGATTTTAAATAAACTGAAGTTGTAGATTGAAAAATTGATTCGACCAATGTAAATCTTGATACGAACCATTTATAGTTATGTTAATTTGCCATAATTTTGGGTTATATGCGGTTGGAGTAAATTGATTAGTTTTTTTGGAGTTTGAAATTTTAGTTTGTGGTCATCAATAGGAAGTCTTAAAGAGTAATTTTGGTTTATCATGAGTTTTTAGTGTGGCTTTTGGGAGTTTGAAGCTATTTGGAAGTCATAAAGTTATATATTAATGTATGGAAGTTAGTGTAGTTTGTGGGATTTAGTTCATATGTTCCCTTTGTGTTATCATTCCTGTCTCTCCAATGATAATATGACATGTATGTAACTAACATAATCTTTTAACTGATTTGTTTTGATATTGTAATTAAATATACATATTCAATTGACATGAAATTATTGGAGGGACATGAATAAGGGAATACAGGAGTTGGATCCATAAAGGTCTTGCAATCCATTTTCCAAGTAGTTATCAGAATTGACATTTTGTCAAATATCAACTAAAGAGGTTACCATGTTCATTTAACAATCGTTTCGAAGACTCTAGTGGTGTTTGAAGTTGAGTTACAGTTATTCTTCGTAAGGTATTCACGGATCGAATTATATGCCTTAAGTATCAATACATAACCTTCATATTAGGACAATCTCAATTTGTAAATCTTCTAATCTCAATTCAAAAATGTTGGATTATGTGAATTTGTGGATTAGATCTCTGAGATTAAAAGAGATCTACTAAACCACAAAAATAGTTTAACTCAACATAATTTGGTAGAACACAGTCGAATTCATTTTTTTTTTTTTTCTTTTTAGAAGGCCGAATGGCCATGTTTTGGTCAATCAATCTAAATATTCTCTTGCTCTCCTCTCTCTTCCCCACACCCTCCCTCCTCTTCTCTCTCTCTCTCTCTCTCTCTATTTCTCTCTTTGAACATCGACACAATTTGACGCCTGATTCACCCTCGCTCCGCTGGCGGTCGCTGGGAAGGGCCGTGCACTCTGCCATGGATAATTTGGCCGACAATGGACTTCTGCTTTTGGAGTTCATATTTGTCTGGGAGGGAAGGGACTGGCTTGAGGCTGAGTGGGTTCTGCCCTTTTTTTTGCCATAATCAATATAACATGAAGAAACCTTTTATTTTCCTTTGACAAAAAGTGATACGTCAACGATTACATATTGTAATTGCCTAACAAAAGTTTCTGTTGGGTTTTCGACTTGGCTATTTTTTTTATTTTGCTGCACTATGCTATAGCTTGACAAGATTGAGATCTTCAAATCCTTTTGAGAAGAAGGGGGGAAAAAAAAAAAGAAAAAAAAAAAAAAAGAAAGAAGAAGAAGAAGAAGAAGAAGAGAGAGAGAGAGAGAGAGAGAGAGAGAGATATAAAAAAGTCTACAAAAAGCAAGTTGAAATTACAGAATAAAGCGAAAAAAGTGAAAAAGTGTATCGCATGGGGTAGCCTGCCGATCTCTCTCTTAAACAAGCTTTTCGTAGCAAGGTATTGCGTTGTTTATAAATCCTAGTCTAAAACACGTGATACGTACATATTAGATATATTTAAGAGAATTAACTTAAATAGGGAGAAATTAAATTAATAAGTTAAAAAATATAGCTTAAAAAACAATGATGTACGTGAAAATTAAAAAAATATTAAAAAAATAAAAGGATTAAAATATAAAAATAAAAAATAAATTATACAGAAAAAAGGACTAAAATAAAAAAAA
>JAFMPE010043768.1:0-15023 GCA_024759925.1 Ficus religiosa | reverse complement strand
ATTTTATGTTTGCTCAAAATAATCATACAATCAACAAATGAAAGTAAATAAGACACAACTTATTAAACATAAATAACCTCTTTTTATTAATATCAAAATGTCATATTTACAAAAAAATCCCTATAATTGATTTTCTATCCTTAGGGCACATATAGATCCCAACAGGAAAACCCTGATAAGTTCGAATAGTTCTTCACAGAACCAAAGAGAAAAAATTCTCACAATTTTCTCATTAATGATCTCCTTTTTTACATTCCCTAGATGTCTTTTTAATAGCTGCACATTACAAAGAAAAGTTTCTAAAAAAGCTATAGAAGGCTAAAAATATGGACTAAAAATAAACGAAACAATCCGCCTCCTTAGTTGGTTGATTACAAAGTACGTCTAGGCTAATTACAAAGAAAAAAAAAGTCAAAGTCAAAGGCCTAAACAAAGTAAAGGAAACAATCAGCCCCTTATTTGACTTTACAAAGAAATGGAAGTAAAAGTCAAAGGCCTAAACAAAGTAAAGGAAATAATCAGCCCCCCTATTTGACTGATTACACACACCTAAGAAAAGGAAAGTAAAAGTCAAAGGACTAAACTAATAAAAGGAAAGTAAATATACAATCAGGCCATAGAATATTTCTAAACATCTCAATTTAACTTGCCAAAATTAAGCTTAGTCTTGGCCGGATTCTTCTAGAACTTGAATCACGCATTTGTTGGTCTGATTATCACATGAATTCCCTCAATGGGCCTCTATGCAATAGCTTAAGACCGACTTGCCTGAATCAGCCCAATAGGTGCATCTTTGTTTACTTCACGCGAGCTCTCATAATCGGGCTAATGGGAACTTGAATTGGATTTGAATATGTCTCATCCCACATGCTCTTGCTTGTGCTACCGAAGTCCTCATCATCCCCTCCTCTTGAAAAGGATTTTTCCTCAAATTGTCACCTGCATCAAAAGGACTTAGATCAGAAACATTAAAAGTGGCACTTACACCATACTCACCTGGCAAGTCTAACTTGTAAGTATTATCATTGATCCTTTCAAGAATTTGAAAAAGACCGTCCCCTCTAGGCAATAGCTTGGATTTCCTTTGTTCTGAAAACCGTTCCTTGCGTAAGTACAACCACACCCAATCATCGGGCTCGAAGACAAGCTTGTGACGCCCTTTGTTGGCTTGTTTAGTATATTGGTTGGTCCTTCGCGCGTTGTTGAGTCTTGCCTTCTTATGTATCTACTTAACAAGTTCACCTTTTCTTTTTCCATCTAAATTCACACGCGTAGACAAAGGTAATGGTATCAAATCCAAAAAAGTTAAAGGATTAAAACCATAACCAATTTCAAACGGTGAAAATTGAGTAGTAGAATGCACATATCGATTATAAGCATACTCAACATGTGGTAAAAATTCCTCCCAAGTTTTGATGTTCTTTTCAATGATAGATGGCAACAAGGTAGACAAGTTATTCACAACTTCAGTTTGACCATCGGTTTTAGGGTGACAAGTAGTTGAAAACAGCAACTTAGTCCTTAACTTAGCCCACAAAGTCTTCCAAAAGCAGCTTAAAAACTTGGCGTCCCTATTAGAAACAATTGTCCTAGGCATACCATGAAGTCATAATTTCCCTAAAGAACAAATCGGCAACATTGGAAGCATAATCTGTCTTGTGGCATGGAATAAAATGTGCCATCTTGGAAAACCTATCCACGACCACAAATACCGAATCCCTTTCACATTTAGACCTTAGCAAACCTAATACAAAATCCATGGAGATATCAGTCCAAAGTTCACTAGGTATTGGCAAAGGAGAGTATAAACCGTGAGGCTGCTCTTGATTTAGCCCGCCTACAAGTTACACATCTACCACAAAGCCTCTCAACATCTCGATAATCATATTACTTCGGAGGTAAGACCAACAAGGTCGCTTATTAGTCCGAAGAAAAAAATTCCTGATCGGCATAGGCGGGCAGGCCATTCATGCAGGTTCGGGAAAACAGATTAAAATGATCATATTACTTCAGTTGTGAGACTAACAAGGTCGCTCGTTAGTCTAGGGAAAAAAATTCCTGACCGGCATAAGCGGTCTGGCCAGTCATGCCAGTTCAGAAAAATAGATTAAAATAATCATATTACTTCCATGGTAAGACTACAAGGTCGCTCATTGGTCTGGGGAAAAAAATTTTGACCGTCATAGGTGGTCAAGCCAGTCATGTCGGTCCAGAAAAACAGATTAAAATGATCATATTACTTCTGTGGTAAGACCAACAAGGTCATTCATTAGTCCAGAGAAAAAAATTTCTGACTGGCATCGGCGGTCAGGCCAGTCACGCCGGTTTGGAAAAACAGATTAAAAATGATCATATTACTTCCGTGATAAGACTAACAAGGTCGCTCATTGGTCCAGGTAAAAATATACTTGACCGGCATAGGCGGTCAAGCCAGTCATGCTGGTCCGAAAAAACATATTAAAAGGATCAAATTACTTACGTGTCAAGATCAGTAAAACTGACAAGATCACCCTAGTCTGGGTAAAAATATTCATAACCCCCATTATACAGTCAGGCCAGTCCTGCCGGTTAAGAAAACCAGATAAAAAACATCGTATTATTTTGGTATGATGACCAAAAAAATAGACAAGATCATCCCGGTCTGGGTAAAAATATTCATGACCAGCATTAATCAGTCTGGCCAGTCCTGCCGATCAAGAAAACCAGATAAACAGCATCATACTATTTCAGTGTGATGACCAGAAAAACAGACAAAATCACCCCCGGTCCAGGTAAAAATATTCCTAACCAGCATTAATCAGTGAGGCCAATCCTGCCGGTCAAGAAAATCAAATACAAAACATCATACTATTTTGGTATGATGACCAAAAAAGCAGATAAGATCACCCTAGTCCGGGTAAAAATATTCCTAACCGGCATTAATCAGTCAGGCCATTCCTGCCGTTAAGAAAACTAGATAAAAAACATCATACTATTTCGTTGTAATGACCAGAAAAATAGACAAGATCGCCTCAGTCTGGGTAAAAATATTCCTGATCGGTATTAATTAGTTAGGCTAGACCTGTTGGTCAAGAAAATCATATGAAAAGCATCATATTATTTCGGTGTGATAATCGGAAAGACAGACAAGATCACACCGGTTTGGGTAAAAATATTCCTGACCGGCATTAATCAGTTACCCCAGTCCTGCCGGTCAAGAAAACTAGATGAAAAGCATTATACTATTTAGGTATGATGACCGGAAAAATAGACAAGATCACCCCGGTCTAGGTAAAAATATTTGTGACCGACATTAATCAGTGAGGCCAGTCCTGTCGGTCAAGAAAACCAAATGAAAAGCATTATACTATTTTGGTATGATGACCGGAAAAACAGACAATATCACCTCGGTCTGGATAAAAATATTCCTGACTCGCATTAATCAGTGAGGCCAGTCCTACCAGTCAAGAAAACCAAATAAAAAGCATCATATTATTTTGATGTGATGACTGGAAAAACAGACAAGATCACCCCGTTCCAGGTAAAAATATTCCTAACTGACATAGGCAATCATATTACTTCGTTGTCATGACTGGCATAACTAGCAAGACCGCTTGCCATTATGTTATATTAATCAGTGATTGACAGTTAGTCAATTTTACTTATTGACCATTTAAGATAATTAATTAACCATTTTAGGAAAGAAAAAAAAAGATATTTTAACAAATTTTTTAGAACTTCGGCCATTTATTAAAAAAACTTTTTAAATGGTTGTTTTTTTTTTTTTTAATTTAGGAAAATGGTCATTTATTTTGTTTTGTTGTTGATTGACTATTGATCAATCAGTGATTGACTTTCAAATTTAGTGATCTACATTTTGGGTAATCAGTAATTGGCCATAAGTCAATCAATGATTGACTATTACGTGACCATTCAAGAAAATTAATTAACCATTTGAGAAACACACTGGTCAATTGAGAAAAAATTTGACCTAGAAGAATAACTCAATTATTCATTAAACGAAGTATACGGATCATAAATTATTCATTCAGACTGAGATAATCGTCTTTAGTAGACCATACAACCAAACAGATCATTCTATAATATTAAGTGGACCAAGAAGACTGACACGATTGGCACCATTTTGTCCTAATATTTTTTTTAAGAGGGTTTTCAATATTTATTTTCATATTATTCTAATTTTATTAGTGTGACAACAATATCTATTTTAATATTATTACAATTTTTTTAGTGTGATCAAAAGTTATGAAGTCATAAGTAATATTATCAATTTATATTACATCATATAAGGTAAGCGAGAAGATTGGTATGTTCTTTCACTAAATAAAATACATTAGTTATGAACATACAACCGATAGTTTGATCGAGATAACTATCATTAATAGACCATACAAATAGGCTATATTGGCCTAAGTGGTCAGGTGGGTCCAATATTTATTTATATGGAATGTTTGTCCGTCTTTCAGGTCATGACACCAAACTGTTTTTGCATTCTTTATTACTTTTCCCAGCCACCCAGACTAGGTAATTTTTTTTTATTTGGACCAATTGTCGGTTTTGCCGGTCATGACACCTTAGTGATATCATGCTTTCCAAACAGGCCATACCGGCCTGAGCGATCAGGTGGATCTGGTATTTATTTATATGGAAGCGTTTTCAATCTTTCAGATCATGACACCAAACTGTTTTTGCATTCTTTATTAGTTTTCCTAGTCACCCAGACTAGGTAATTTTTTTTTTCAAGACCAGTTATCAATTTTGCCGGTCATGACACCTAAGTGATATCATCCTTTCCAAACAGGCCATACCGACCTGAGCGATCAGGTGGGTCCAGTATTTATTTATATAGAAGGTTTGTCGGTCTTTCAGGTCATGACACAAGAGTGAAATGATGCTTTTGCAACTTGTTTTCCAAACCGGCTTTTTTCATGCAGGTGGGTCCAATATTTATTTATATGGAAGGGTTGTCGGTCTTTCAGGTCATAACACCAAATATTTTTGCATTCTTTATTATTGTTCGCAGTCTTGCAGACCAAGTAATTTTTTTTTTTACCCAGACCGGTTGTCGGTTTTGTCGGTCATGACACCAAAGTGATATGATACTTTCTTAACTGATTTTCTGAACCAGCCATACCGACCTGAGTGGTCAGGTGGGTCCGGTATTTATTTACATTGAAAGGCTGTTGGCCTTTTCAGTCATGACACCAAAGTAGTTTTGTATTCTTTAAATATAAATATAAGAAAGTAAAATTTATTCAAATAAAAAATCAACAACATGTTGACTTATTTTAATCAAACACTAACACTAAGAATCCTGCAAAAAAGAATTAAAATGATTTCAGCCACTATAATATCCGAAACACAATTCATCACTGTAAACATAATTCAACTACTAGTATAAGAGATCTAGTCCAAAATCCTGAGTAAAAGTTAAAAATAAAAACACGATAATATTTTATGAAAATCTACTTCGATCAAATATATTCAAAGAGTGGTTGTCAATTTTGAGCTCTCATGAAAAGTTACTTGACATGATCACTTGTTTTGCCTTTTTGATGTTCTCCAATAGAAGGAAATCTGGTTTGTTGAAGCCTTCCACGTTTTTTTTGTGAAATCAGGAGGCAATACCTTCACAGTCCTTATGGCATCTGGGATAACCCACTCTGATGAGCTTGGGATGGGATAAATGGTTTAGACATAAGCCAATGCCCATACCTCCTTTAGATAATATTTTGACCATAAATCATGCATTTTATCCTTAACTCCTGGGAATGCTGCAAGGGCATGGACACAAGGAATTTTGTCGATATCAAATACTTTACATGTGCAGGTTCTCCTTCCTAGATCAACCAAAAAACTGATATTTGATCCTGTGACATAATACTCAACTGTAGTATTATTTAGTTCTTTCGCAGTCAAGATTGTGGACTCTTTATATCTTTTATGTAATGTTTTCTCCACCATTGGAGTTAAGCATTATAAGGAAGATCCAAGACTTGACTCCTTACGGTGATTGTTGAACCATTCAAAGATTTTCTCTATAATTAAATCAATCAAGGGCAACAAAGGATATGTTCTTGCCTTCTTTAACACACTGTTAATACTATCGACACTGTTGGTAGTCAAGATGTTGTAACGTGATCCTGTGAAGTGGCACCTAGCCCATTTTCTGACATCTACATGATCAGCAATATATTCTGTGGCAACATGATATCTATTCTTTAGGTCATCATAGAGTCAGTTGAATTCGTGCTCAGAATATGCCGCAGTGACTTTCATGAACTTACTTGCAACGGTATCTTTAACCTTGACCTTACATGTACCTTTTCCGGCTCTAACACGAGATCCTCGGTGAACACATGATTTAATATTTTGAGAGAGGTGCCATGCACAAAATCCATAGTGAGACTTTTTATATACCTTTTCAACTGAATTACGGATGCTTTGATGCCTATCAGAAATTATGACTAGCTCTTTGTCATTGGGTATGAGCTCCTCAAGTTTCATCATAAACCATTTCTATCAGTTGTCATTCTCCGAGTCAACCACTCCCCAAGCAAGAGGATATTGATAGTAGTTGCCATCTGGGGCGGTGGCGATGATCATTGTTCCCTTGTATTTGGTCTTCAAAAAGGTTCCATCAACCGCAATTACCTTTCTCATTACTTTAAATCCCTCGATGCACGCGCCCAATGCAATGAAAATGTACTTGAACCTTTGATCTTTGTCTACTACCAAGTGTGTGACCGTGTCGGGGTTCATTAACTTTATCATGTGCAAATAGTTAGGAATAGTCTCAAAACTGACCTCTAGTGCACCCCTAACATCACTTGTTGCTTTTCGTTTGCCCCTCCAAGCTTTGAAGTAGGATACTGACATGCCACAATTTTTCATCATGCCTATCACTCTCTTTGGGGTAGGTGTCTCAAGCTGGCCTGGAAACTCCTTTTTTAACATATCTGAACTAAATCTACAGTTGTTTGTCTGTTTCTTTTATCCACCAAACTAGCAGAGCAAGTGTGAGTGTTGTAATATGTTTGGAGAGAGAAACGATCTGAGTTCGTGATCCTCACAGCTCATAGTGCCCACTTGTAATCTGGGACTGTACATTTCACCACAAACAACTTTGTGGTTGACTTGACTATTTTATAATCAAAACAAACTTTCAACGAAGCATCGATTATCAAGTTTTTCAACTTGTTCTTGCTTTCAAATTCCTAACCAACTACGATACCCATGCCATCATCAAAACTAAAAGACGCAAAAGTGTCATCTATTGCTAATGGTTCACAATGATCCATGATCGGGTCTAGTTCTATGCATGACTGTTGTCGGAGTTAGGGCAAATGTCGTTGTCTCCTGATTAGGACGTTCCTCCAAGGTAGGCATGTCTAAAACATCACCTTCGTAGCGTAGTGCAGAAGCAGCATCATAAACCTTTAGTGCCTCCATGTTAACGTCAAAGTACTCATCTCGAATATTTCCATCATTTTCCATATTGCATCCTCCATCTCCTTCAACTTCAAATGCTACTTTATCATTGTTATCACTACTTTCAACCATTTTCATGAGCTCAACGTGTAGCATACTTCTATATTGTGACGTTTAAAAGATAATACTTAGCATCAAAATCATCCAAAATGATTTTAGGACCTAACAATATTGTGCACAAAGGAATGTAACTTATTTTTAATTCTGTACTTTTTTGGTCCACATAAAGCCTTTAAAATATGCAATCAATGACTTCATAATATTTCATCTTATCCAGATCATCTAATAATACTATGCTCTTAATTTCCTTATTTCTTCTGCACTATTCATATGACCCGTCATCTTTCTCCTTCCATTCTCCATCATATCGAAAATAAATGACAATCTCACTCATTTTCCTTTAAAATAAAAATAACAAAAACAAAAAAGATTATTATGAAAGAATTAAAAATAATAATGAAAAATCGAAGACCAGTTCAAAACTACCAGACCGTCCCCAAAACCACCAAACTGGTCAGGTAAGTCTGGTCGGTCAAGCTAGTCCGGTCTGGTCACTATACTGTTCTTATGATGGGATTTGCAAATTTATAGATTTTAGAAGCCGAAAATTAGTGCAAAATAGGTTGAATCATTGTTGTTTTTCTATATTAAGCTCCCTAACCATGAATGCCCAATCTTTGAACAACTTTGAAAATGATTTAAATAAAAAATTATAGGATTTGACATGAACTTACCAAAATTTAAGAGATTTTACAAACTTTTAGTACCTCATGTCCTCTCCTTGTGGCTGGAAATCGATGCCCGAAATGTGAAAATAGTGCAAGATATTAACCCGAATACAAGGATGGTCATTTTGAGGGGGATGATGAAGATGAAAAATAATGGTGAAGGAGATGATGTTTTCTTTGTACTGACAATGGGAATGGGTTTTGTCAACAATATCAGCTTTTTTTTTTTTTTTTTTTTTAAGGAGAACATATGATGAGGACCTTAAAGCTCAAAGGAATTCTTATGAACCAATTCAAGTTCCAGTTGATCCAGTGATGAGAGTTCGAGCTAAAAGATTCAAAGAAGAGTTGAATAACTTAGTTCGGAGAGTTCTACAACAAGAAGAGAGTGTGTTCACTACTGATGGTGAACAAAGAATGATTTTACTCATCAAATTTGACCCGGAAGAGAGCCAAGACTGATGTGGACGTTTTTATTTTCCAAGGCTGAAGTGGACGTTATTTTTCAATAAAAAATCAAGTCAAGATTACATTTTTCAAGAGTTCAAAAAGTTCAAAATTCAAAACAAGATTTGATAAAAATTTGATTCCTTTGTAATCTGATTTTTAGTTTTAAGTTTTAGTTTAAATTTTGAATTTAATTCTGAATTTAATAATTTTTTTTAGATAAATCTGATTCCTAGGTTTTTAGGCATGTTTATCCTTAAGGGTGGATTAGGAATTTTACAAGTGTAATTTCGGCTATATAAGGTTGACTTTTCAGTTTATGAAATCAAGATTTTAATGTTTATCCATATTGTGAGTTATTGTTCTTGAGTTCTTGAAGAAATTTATCCGAACTTATCAAGGATTCCTTATGGCGTTCAAATCGACTTATCAAATGGAGTTTTCATAACCGTTTATGACGCTTTCACCATACCAAGGTTCTTGCTTTGCTAAGCAATGGGTCGTGGTTTCCTTCAAACTTGAAAGATCTTGGGTTGTCGTTTCCAGATTTGGTGTCGAGTTTCGTCACATTGTTGACGTGGTGTGCATCAGTTGGTATCAGAGTCAGGTTCCTCCGGTTTGCCTATCCTTTTCGTGCTTTTGTTTTTTCTTTTTTTTAATTCGTCCTTAAAATATATATATATTTTTTTGCTACACTAAAAAATCTGGTTATTTCTCTCCTTAAATCTGTGATATTAGTGTTTGACTCAGAGTTGAATTACTTGCTTGGAGATTGAGCTCTACTAAGATTTCAAAAAAAGAAAAAAAAAAGGCAAAAAGAAAACAAAAAGAAAAAAGAAACATGAATTAGTGCTTCCCACTTGGTTTACAAAGCCTAGAAATGTGAATTAGACTCCAAGTGTTGCTAAATCCAAAAAAAAAAAAATTCCAAAAAAAAAAAAAAAGAGGATCCGGAAAAAAAAAATTGTGTTTAATCTTGTTTCTTAAGTCCTAGACCCCTTTTTTTTTTTTTTTTTTTTTTTGGCCATAACCCCACATTTGAGTGTAAAAAAAAAAAAAATTCAGAATCTGTGATAAATTTGATCTGTTTGGTTTGCTTGTCGTTTTGATTTGCTGCTTGAATTCTTGTTATTCTTGTTAGATTAGTTTTGAAAGAACTAAAAGAAGAATACGAGTGGAAAAAGACAAGAGTCGTGAGTATATTAGAGGGTAGAAGCCGAATACATTAAGAGAAACACAAGTGAAATTGAGTGAATCATTCTTTGAGAGAAACACGTAAGGGAATGTGTGAGATCTTTTTTTTTTTTTTTTTTCTTTCTAACTTTTTTTTGCCACGAACATGTCTCACAACAGTGATAAGAACATTGAAGGTGCTACAGGAGTGGCTAATCCGAAAGTGTTTATGGAGGCCATGATGAGTAAGATGAAGAGTGTGATGAGGTTGGAATTGAAGCAGGTACACGAATGGAGAGATCAGATGGAGAATGTATGTGTGGAGCAGCCATAAAACCTTCCTAATGTGCATAGAAGGGAAAGGGTTCAACCTAGGGGAGTGAGAGATGAAGACGAAGAGTATTATGGGGCTGGTTTTGATGAAGAAGATAAATGGGATTTGATTGTTGGTAATAGGAGACATGGAGGGTGGTTTAGAGAAGCTAGGAATCAGGAAGATAATAGCTTGGGTAGTATTAATATGAAGATTCCATCGTTTCAAGGTATAAACGATCCCGAAGCTTATCTTGAATGGGATAAGAAGGTGGAGTTAGTATTCGATTGCCATAACTACTCCGAGATGAAGAAGGTAAAATTTGCTGCCATTGAGTTTTCTGACTATGCTATTGTTTGGTGGGATCAGTTAGTGTTGAATAGGCGGCGAAATAGAAAATGTCCGATAGAGACGTGGGAAGAGATGAAAACATTAATGAGGAAGCGGTGTATATGAAGCCATTACTATCGGGAGTTGTACTAGAAATTGCAACGGCTTAGACAAGGTAACCGAAGTGTGGAGGATTATTTTCAGCAGATAGAGATTGTTATGATTCGGGCTAATGTCGAAGAAGACCAAGAGGCTACTATGGCTAGGTTCTTGAATGGATTAAATCAAGAAATTCATGATAGAGTGGAGATGCAGCATTATGTGGAGTTGGAGGATATGGTGCACATGGCCATCAAAGTGGAGCAACAGCTCAAGAGGAGGGGTGGTACACGTGCATCCCATAGTTCGGGTTCTTGGCCATGGAAACCGAGTTATGTGAAGAAAGATGAGAAACCAGTTGCAAACCTAAATCCGAGCCAAGGCAAGACACAACCAGCCATGGATCTCAAGGTAAACCCAGCCCTTCTACTTCTCGAAATCATGACATTAAGTGTTTTAAATGTCAAGGCAAGGTTCACATAGCAAGTCAATGCCCGAACAAAAAAATCATGGTGATACGGGATAATGGTGAGATTGAAACTGACGACGAGTTGGAAACCGACTCTATACCACCATTGGGAAAGTGAACTGTTGGTTGCAAGGAGAGCTCTTAGTGTGCAAGTCAAAGAAAGTGACGAGGTGCAGCAAGCAAACATATTTCATACTAGATGCCATGTGCAAAACAAGGTGTGTAGTGTGATTATTGATGGAGGTAGTTGTGCTAATGTTGCTAGCACTACTCTGGATGAAAAATTGGGACTGCCAGTAATTAAACATCCCTGGCCTTATAAATTGCAATGGCTCAATGATAGTGGTGAGGTTAGGGTGAATAAAGAGGTGTTGGTCTCATTCCGCATTGGGAAATACAAAGATGAAGTTTTGTGTGATGTAGTTCCGATGCAAGCTAGACATTTGTTATTAGGCCGACCGTGGCAATTTGATCGGCGAGTTAAGCATGATGGCTTCAAGAACAACTACTCATTTGTGCTCAATCAAAAACCAATCACTCTTGTGCTGATGACACCGAAAGAAGTTTATGACGATCAAGTGAGATTGCAAAAATTGAGTGAATAAAAGAAACCGAGAGATCAAAAGAACATGAGTGAAAAGAGAAGTGAGGACATGCATAGTGAGAGTAATGTCAAATCCGATGACGAAGAAAAGAGAAAGAAGAATTCAGCCAAGGAGGTTAAGCCAGCCTTGATTTCAAAACAACTTAACATAGAGAGGAGAACCGAACAATACATTAAGCAAGCTAACAAGGGACGTCACAGGGTAGTTTTTGAACCCAGTGATTGGGTGTGGTTACACATGAGGAAAGAAAGATTTTCGGCACAAAGACATTCTAAGTTGCTACTTCGAGGTGATGATTTGAGGACAAATCCTTCTTAAGAGGGCGGGAATGATGAGGACCTCAAGGCTCAAAGGAATTCTTACGAACCAATTCAAGTTCCAATTGGTCCAGTGATGAGAGCTCGAGCTAAGAGATTCAAAGAAGAGTTGAATAACTTAGTTCGGAGAGTTTTACAACAAGAAGAGAGTGTGTTCACTACTAATGGTGAACCAAGATAGATTTTACTCATCAAATTTGACCCGGAAGAGAACCAAGACTGATGTGGATGTTTTTATTTTCCAAGGCTAAAGTGGATGTTATTTTCCAACAAAAAATCAAGCCAAGATTACGTTTTCAAAAGTTCAAAAGGTTCAAAATTCAAAAACAAGATCTTGTAATCTGATTTTTAGTTTTAAGTTTTAGTTTAAATTTTGAATTTAATTTTGAATTTAATAATAATTTTTTAGATAAATCTAATTCCTAGGTTTTAAGGCATGTTTATCCTTAGGGGTAGATTAGGAATTTTACAAGTGTAATTTCGGCTATATAAGGTTGACTTTTCAGTTTATGAAATCAAGATTTTGATGTTTATTCATATTATGAGTTATTCTTCTTGAGTTCTTAAAGAAACTTATCTGAACTTATCAATGATTCCTTGTGGTGTTCAAATTGACTTATCAAACGGAGTTTCCATAATCGTTTGTGGCGTCTTCACCATACCAAAGTTCTTGTTTTGCGAAGCAATGGGTCGCGGTTTCTTTAAACTTGAAAGGTCTTAGGTTGTCGTTTCAAGATTTGATATCAAGTTTCATCACATTGTTGGCGAGTGGACGTTATTTTCCAACAAAAAATCAAGTCAAGATTACGTTTTCAAGAGTTCAAAAAGTTCAAAATTCAAAATAAGATCTTATCAAGATTTGATTTCTTTGTTACCTGATTTTTAGTTTTTAGTTTTAGTTCAAATTTTGAATTTAATTCTGAATTTAATAATATTTTTTTTAGATATATCTGATTTCTAGATTTTTAGTCATGTTCATCCTTAGGGGTAGATTAGGAATTTTACAAGTATAATTTCGGCTATATAAGGCTAACTTTTCAGTTTATGAAATCAAGATTTTAATGTTTATTCATATTGTGAGTTATTATTATTGAATTCTTGAAGAAACTTATCCGAATTTATTAAGGATTCCTTATGGTATTTAATCAATATCAAATGTAGTTTCCATAACTGTTTGTGGCGTTTTCACCATACCAAGGTTCTTACTTTGCTAAGTAATTGGTCACAGTTTCCTTCAAACTTGAAAGATCTTGTGTTGTTATTTCCAGATTTGTTATCAGGTTTCGTCGTATTGTTGGTGTGGTTAGTATCAGGATAGTCCTTTTATTCTATTTTCCTTTATTATTATTATTATTATTATTATTATTTTGTAAAGGGTAGATTGGAGAAAACAAAATATTCATTAATGAATAAGGCTATCTTTGCAATATTTTCTCTTGGGGGTCTAGTGTCGCAACATGATGACCATTTTAATCACATATTTGCAAAGCCCCCGGCTTAGCGGCAACAATCAGAATTAAATATTATCTAATCGTGGAAATGCCATGCAGGTGCACCCATCATCCTATCATCGCCGGCATGACCATAAAAAATATAGTTAAAAAAGCATGAGTCGTTATTAGAACAATATAAAGTTAATGATTCCCACCAAGAATTTGATCACTGGGTCGTGCTTAATTCCATACGAATCAATACTTGAATTTTTTAGGTAATTAGGTAAACTATAAATTTACTTGTTAAATAACATTTACAAAAAATAAATTGATCATTTATTTGATAAGTTTTATATTTATTGTTATTTATTTTACATATTTTAAAAGAATAGAGGTACCTCTCATCATATTACGTGGATTAAAAAAAAAGTTATTTTTTGTTTTTATTAATAAAATGGACTCCACCTCTTACCAAATAATAAATAATATAAGGAGTCACCTCATATGGTATAAGATACCAGAGGTATCCCCTAGCTTTATTCATTTTAAAATATTTTTGTTTACTTCAATTATTTTCATAAAATTATTATTTGTAATAAATTTTCATTTATAATATTGAAAATGGTAAATTTATCATCAAATGTAACAAATATTATATATTGACGTCTTCCTAACTCTCTCGTCTAATCATTATAATTTAATCATTTCTAAATTATTTAAATGTTAAACCTCTACTTCAAATTTCAAAAACAATTTTAAAGCAACCTTACATGTTTAAGTGACTGCTGGCCATTTCTAAGTCGTCAGTAGTAATACTAATGCACTGGTTGGGATAATAACTATTAATAAAAAATTTTGTTGTCTTTACTTAAAATATTGAAAATGTCCAACACTAATACGGTTTTTTTTTTTTTTTTTTTTTTGTGATTTTTAAATTCATGTTAAATTTACTTTTAGCAGATGGAGCCAGAAATTTCTTTAAGGAGGTGTGAATAAGCTAAAATAATTTTATGACTTTTTAAAATTTATAATTACAAAATTAGGACTTTTTCAAATATTAAATATTTTTTCTTTAGATTTATTTACATTTTAAGTTCAAAATATTATGTAAAAATGTAAAACTTAAAATTTGATGGCATAATTTAGACTTTTCTAAAAACTTTAAATAAAAATATTATAATTTGAAACTTCAAGGAGTGCTAAAATTTGGTTTCGGGGAGTAAAAGTGAAACGAGAATCTTGGCCTAGACAACTCCCCGGCCTAAGGTGGCTCGGCCACCACACATAATCAAAATTAATAGTGCGAAAAGATTCTATTAGAATGATATAGAAAACGGTGGTTGCAAGTATAATTTAACAAAAGTTATACATTTTATCTTACTATAAAGTGTAGAGTTTGAATTTTTCCACCTTCAAATTATAAAAAAATAATAATAATAAAAGGAAACGAATAATTTTCCGTGAGAAAAACTGCAATGACAAAATGTTTATTTTTTATTTTTAAGAAGAATTGAAAATAATAGACTTTGAGTTTTTATGTTGTCTAACCTTTGAACGACATTCAAATGCCGTTTTCAAACGAAACGACACCTACATTTTCAAAACAAAATGGCATGGT
>JAFMPE010043657.1:6845-21871 GCA_024759925.1 Ficus religiosa | reverse complement strand
AGAACGCGCAAACTTTCTTTTTCCCACTTCACAAACATTGACAGGAAGCAAGGAAGGAAGAAGAAAGAAAATCCAAATCCTTCTCTCTCCAATGCTGCCTCTCACTCTTCACATCTCTCTCTCTCACCTCCACACTTGACTATCTTTCCGTCACTTTCCCGGGAAAATAAAAACTAACCGGAAAAGCCCTGGCGCTACGCAATGGGCAGAATATCCTCGCCTTCTCCGGACCACACCTTCGACGGCAATGGCAACGCCTCCGCAGGCGCCGGCGCCAACGATCTAGGTTTCCGCTCGATCCGCGACCGCCTGCGCTTCAAGCGGAACCCTAACCCTAGCCACAACGGAGACCGGGCCAAGTCGTTCGCGGATCGTGCCCCGCCCCTGCGCGGCAGATCGCACTACAACGGCCGTTTCTATCGCAGAGGCTTTCTGTCTCCGTTTCTGTTCAAAGGAAAGTCGGCGTTCTATTTGGTGATCATCTCCGCGGTGTTCCTTTTCGCAATGGCGTCCATGGTGTTGCAGAGCTCGATCACGTCGGTGTTCAAGCAGGGGAGTGACAAGGGGAGGTTGCTGAGAGATGGCTTGAGGTTGGGGACCACGCTGAGGTTCGTCCCTGGGAGGATTTCGCGGCGGTTTGTGGAGGCGAACGGCCTCGATCAGTTTCGCAATGAGCCGAGGTTTGCTGTTCGGATGCCGAGGCTTGCACTTGTGAGTTCTTAATCTGGATAAAATATTTGGATTAGTTTCTGAATTTAGGATAAATTTACTTTCCTTATTTTTTGAGGAAATTGCTACATTCTATTTGTAGGAGTAAATTATTAGTAATTTTTCAATGATTGATCAAGATTTGGCGAGGATTGAATCAATTGTAGCTGGCTCTAACTAAAGTTCTTATGATGGTAGTGATTACTAGTGTACCAGTCATGAAAATTTGCTCTTTATTTTCCACTTCGGAAGTCAGATTTTTGAAGTTCTTCCTTTTTTCCATCTTCTCTACTAGACAAGTACTCGCTCGTTTTCTAAAAAATTATTTTAGAAATGATCTAATAATGGTAGTTTAGAAATGATTTAATGATTGAAATCGTTGTTATACGTCATACGAATACGAAGTATATTGAGGAAGAGCTTTTGCTACGTAAGAGTGTGGTTGAATAAAGTGCAGTTGGCAATTTTGAATGTCTGAAAAGATATGACTGATGAGTTGACATTTGCTTTAGGATTTCTTCAAGAGAACGTTATAAGATTTGCTACACGGTTAGTATGTAGGCATTGGGGGGTGGTTGGATTTCGGTGACTCGATTAACTTGCGGTGGCTCATATTATTTATGCGGTTTAATTTTCAACTGGTTGACCATAATTTAGAGGATCAAACTTCAAAGTATGTGATGGAAAATTGTCAGGGCCAAAATTCAGTTCCTTTCACCTTCATGTAAATGATTTTTGAGATCTCAGTTAAGATTTATTTTTTCATCATGTGCCGTTGTCTACAAAGAGGGATCATATTTGAATATTGTGAATGCGTGGAAGCGTTAGGTGTTTTGCTTGTTGAATCTTAGTGGTGGCTTGTTTGATATCAGGTATTAGGAAACATGAAGAAAAATCCACAATCGTTGATGTTAATTACTATAGTGAAGAATATACAAAAACTTGGTTATGCGCTTAAGGTAAGTTCTTCTTTTATTACTCATTTTTTCAATTTGTTGCACTTCATCTGTGTAATTGATCGCCGCAAAAATTTAACAATTTGATGCCTTCTCATTAGAATATTTCTTATGAAAAAGATTAGATGGTTTATGAGTAATTTTATGTCTTGACTGGTGGTTTCAGCTGCCAGGTTTGAAAAGCTCATCTAACAATGCCTATTTGACAGATTTTTGCAGTAGAGAATGGAAATGCACGTGCAATGTGGGAGCAACTTGGAGGCCAAATTTCCATTTTAAGTTTAGAGAGTTATGGCCATATGGATTGGTCTATGTATGTTTTCTCTTCTTTTCGTATCATAGTTTACTTTCTTCTTATTTTAATACTTCATTATGTAGCTTGCCTTTTGGGGTTTTAGAATGTCTTTCTTTTTCTTTTGTTCTTTTCCTTTTCTATTTTTGAGATTGAGAATGTCCAAAAATTTGGTCGACAGTAACGTATTGGTTCTTTGGTTGGCAACTGTGGGCAAGACGATTGGTTATTAGTTTACTTGATCTGATTATTAGCATTGTGTATCTTTGCAGCTTTGAAGGTGTACTTGTGGACTCTCTTGGATCAAAGGAAGCAATTTCAAGGTGGGTTCGTTTGCCAATCTCTTTGTAGAACTCGAGATTTTGCCTTGCATAGCTGCATGCACCGACTGGTTGGTAGTAGTTGATTTTTTAAATTCTCTTTTGTTAATTTTTAGGAAAAAGACAAAGTCCTGAAATAAATTGGACAAAAGAGAGATAGGGTATCTCTTTCCGTTTTTCTTATATTACGATTATTATTATACTGTTTCCAGTCCCGAAATTAATTCCATATAAGTTACCAGCAATTGCCAAGAGTGTGTTTGGTAGGAGAGAAAAATGAAAGGAAGGGGAGGGGTGGAGGGATTCGTGGAAGGATTTTGACAATTATGGTTGTTTTGTAGGAGAGAAGATAGGAAGGAAAGGATTAGAGGAGGGACTCCTAATCCTTCAAAAAGTCTCAATTTTAATCCCTCCAAATTGGAGAGATTTTTGGAGGGATTCAATCTATCTTGTTGGTTAGAGATAATATAGTCATTTTACAAATAAAAACTATTTTTTCCTTTCCCTTGTATCTCTATACCAAACAAGAGAGATGATTTTTGCTTTCTTTCCTTCTTGTCATACCAAACATCATGAAAGAAAGGACCTTTCCCTCCTTCCCCATCTCCCTCACCTAGGTGATCAACCACTCCCCCCTTCCACTTTCATCTCCCTCCTACCGAACATAGCCTAAATGCTGATGAGCAATTTCTTGAACTTTGCACTTATAAATCATACAGATTTGATGGTGGTCAATGAATTCCCCCTGAATTTTTGTATTGACGTTGATGTTTACCCTGGAATTGCATGTTTGCCTATATTTTCTAAGTGGGGGATTTTAACCATGAATGGACACACGTTGGGCTTAGTTCAGTAGTTGTTACTCAACAGAGACATTACTATCCAGGGACAAGCCCTAGCAATTTGGATTTTGATGAAGTTATTATGTGATTGTTTGCTGTTGGTTTTCTCTCTCCCTCCCTCCCTCCCTCCCTCTAGTTCTAGCCAAAGAAATATTAACATGTTTGTTTTTTTAAAGATAAAATGCATTGAATTTTATGTTTATGCAGCCTCATGCAGGAGCCTTTTTGTACAATCCCATTGATATGGATAGTTCAAGAAGATGCACTTGCAGACCGTCTTCCCGTGTATGAGGAAACGGGCTGGATGGACCTCATTTCTCACTGGAGAAGTGCTTTTAGCAGACCTGATGTCATTGTGTTTCCAGACTTCAGCCTGCCGGTAGATCTGTTATCTTGTTGAAAGTTTATATTTGACTTTGTTTCAGTAGTTATTCTTATTTTGTTTCTCAAAATATATCTTTTTCCTGTATCAGATGCTATACAGTGCACTTGACTCCGGAAACTTCTTTGTCATTCCTGGATCACCAGTAGATGTTTGGGCTGCGGAAAACTATGTCAAGACCCACTCCAAAACTCAGTTAAGGATGAAGTATGGATTCAGTAACGATGATTTTTTGGTTCTTGTAGTTGGAAGTTCAACCTTCTACAATGAGCCAGCATGGGACTATGCTGTGGCAATGCATACCATAGGACCTTTGTTAATAAAGTATGCTAGGAGGAAAGATCCAGGATGGGCGTTTAAATTTGTTTTCTTATGTGGTAATTCCACTGATGGTTATAACGAGGTTTTACAGGTAATCCATTGTAAGATACGCAAAAGAACTTATGATGTTGCTGAAAATTTTGATTTTGGTGCGTGCGCGATCCATGCCAAAAGTGGGAGATGGTTATTCCCCTGAAATATAAGTTGCTTTACCCTTTTGTGTGATCATTTGTTACTCATTTTTAAGTTTCACTTGGTCTAGGCTCTGGATATCCGTACCTCATTTATACTTTTTAATTGGCTACTCCTTGGTGACTGGAGCTCAAGAGTGTTTGGTTGGCAAACCAATTGGCTTATCTTTAATACTGGACTTTTGTGCCTATCTTTCTTTTGTATATGTTATGCAACTTGACGTAAACTATGATTCTAAGAGAGACATCTACCAATTCTGAATTTTTATCACAAACTAGTTTCTTTCTCAAATAACATGTCATGATAGCATAAAACTATTTGAAAAGAGGCATTACAGAGAAATATTACGAAAACAGAAGACCGAATTATGGTCAGAAGATGAAACCGGCTCGTAAGAATTTCATTGTTTACTTGACCTTTCTGATTGATCTTTCGTGCGTTCAACTTGCTAGTAACATTATTTTGTTTTCCTGCCTCAAGGGTGAATTGATTTCTTGATTTTTTATTTTAATTTTTTTTTTTTTTTTTTTTTGTAGGAAGTTGCTTCACGTCTAGGTTTACAGGATGATTCCTTGAGGCATTATGGCTTGAACAAAGACGAGAAAAGCATGTTATTAATGGCTGACCTTGTTCTTTATGATTCCTCCCAAGATGTACAAGGTTTTCCACCATTACTTATCCAAGCGATGACTTTTGAAATTCCAGTAATAGCACCTGATTTTCCCGTCTTGAAGAAATATGTGAGTTTATTTCAGTCCTCATTTTGGATACCTAATTCCTACAACATGCATGATTATTATTATTATTATTATTTTGTTTTTTTGGTTCTGTCATCTTTATTTTAATTTAAGGACCTTTTGAACTACAGGTAGTTGACGGAGTCCATGGAATGTTCTTTCCAAAACGTAATCCTGATGCTTTACTGAAGGCTTTCTCACTGATGATTTCAAATGGAAAACTTTCTAGATTTGCTCAAACAGTTGCCTCCTCTGGAAGACGGCTTGCAAAGAACATCCTGGCATCAGAATGTATAACGGGTTATGCAAGACTTCTGGAGAGTGTGCTCAATTTTCCTTCTGATGCTTTTCTTCCAGGGCCAATTCCTCAGCTTCATCAGGGTGCTTGGGAGTGGAACTTGTTCCAGAAGGAAAAAGACTTGAGAGGAGATGAAATGGAACACATTGCCGAGGGGAAATCTGCTGCTAGAAGTGTTGTTTATGCCCTTGAAGAAGAGTTCGCATATTCTGCAAAGTCGAAAAACATGTCCGAGGATGGAAATGTGAATCTGGAACAAGATGTCCCAAATCAACAAGATTGGGATATTTTAAGGGAAATTGAAAGCTCTGAAGAATATGAGAGGTTAGAAATGGAGGAGGTATGGTATTCTCTTGGTTTAGATTTAGAATGTCCCCATTTTCTGGATTTCTGTCCATTTTATTTATTATTAAATTTTATTCTTGAAACATCGTTTCAAACAGTCAATTTTTTCCCTTTCACCTGTAGCTTGAAGAAAGGATGGAAAAAGACACTGGTGTATGGGATGATATATATCGTAACGCTAGAAAATCTGAAAAACTCAAGTTTGAGGCAAATGAAAGAGACGAGGGAGAGCTTGAGAGGACGGGCCAGCCAGTATGCATTTATGAAATATACAGTGGAGCTGCAGCCTGGCCATTCTTGCACCATGGTTCTTTATACCGTGGGCTGAGTCTTGTGAGTAGTTTTTATCCATGTTTCCAGTTCTATACCTTATTTCATCTATTTCTCGTCCTTAAGTTTGTATGAATTTTATATGAAAAATTTTTGGTTTGGACGTGGTGTTTTTAGCGACCTAATAATCAAAACACTTGAAAAAATTCAAGGGCTTTTGTTCCTGCAGACTGGGTGAAGTTTTGGCGCCTGAGTAGGGAAGTGGGGGGAAAAATAGAATGAAATTTCCATTGAGGCACCCACAAGCGATCATTTCACTATTTCCATCTTCCTTTGTAATGATTGCAAGTGGATATCTAATCTAGTTCTGGTTATCTTACATTTATCTGGCAGTCTGCTGGAGCACGGAGGCTGAGTTCAGATGACGTGAATGCAGTTGGTCGGCTTCCCATTCTAAACCAGACGTATTACCGGGACATACTCTGCGAAATCGGAGGAATGTTTGCTATTGCAAAAAAGGTGGATAACATACATGGGAGACCTTGGATTGGATTTCAATCATGGCATGCTTCTGGTAGGAAGGTATTCTTTTACATTGTTCGAATTTTCTTTTAAATCAGTAAAAATAAACTAATCCAAATAGCTTATGGGATACAAAGTTGGGGTAGTTTCTATGAAGTGAAAATTTTGAAATAGAGATGCAGCTGAACCTGATAAAAAAATTATACTTTTATATCTACGTTGAGATCATCGTTTAGGTGTTTTCTTACATTTCCAGATTATATGTATTTATATAAAATTTTCCCCATTTTTTGATAACGCAGGTTTCATTATCCCTGAAAGCTGAAAAGGTTTTGGAAGAAACAATACAAGAGAACACTAGAGGAGACGTAATATATTTTTGGGCACGTCTGAACATGGATGGAGGCGTGACAGGAAGCAAAAATGCACTTACTTTTTGGTCGATGTGTGACATCTTAAATGGAGGATACTGCAGGTACGTAATATGTCACATCAGTACTGGTTAGACTGTCCTTATGTATAATACAGTCAATGGCTGCTAGTGTCTTCGTTTGTACTTATTACAATATATACGAGGAATATAATACTTTTTGTGAACTTTGATTTGCTCGGAAGGATAATTTACCTGCTTAAAATGCATGTAGAATGGCATTTGAAGATGCATTCCGGAGGATTTATGGCTTGCCATTGCATATGGAAGCTCTTCCTCCCATGCCTGACGACGGTGGTCACTGGTCTACGTTGCATAGCTGGGTCATGCCGACCCCTTCATTCCTGGAGTTTGTTATGTTTGCCCGGTATTATTCATTGGCTTGAGATCTTAAATGTCTCAACCAACAGCATTTGATGTTTAGTATTGATATTTCTTCCATTCAAAGGCACTTCTAGCTGAATGTTTTCAAGACCAAAAACTGAGTTTCGTAATTAAACTGCAGGATGTTTGCTGATTCTCTTGATGCCTTGCACGCCAATATTAGTAAAGGAAACACCTGTTTGTTAGGTTCTTCAGACATTGAGGTTAGTCATATGCCGGCTCTTAATAGTTTTGTTCTCTGGTCCATGTACTATTTTAACATCCCTTATTCTTAAATGACGAGCAGAAAAAACATTGCTACTGTCGGATGTTAGAAGTCCTTGTCAATGTCTGGGCCTATCATAGTGCACGGAAAATGGTTTACATAGATCCGCACTCCGGATCATTAGAAGAGCAACACCCACTTGAGCAACGCAAAGCATTTATGTGGGCGAAATACTTCAATAACACCTTGTTAAAAAGAGTTGATGAGGATTTAGCAGAGGCTGCAGATGATGGTGACTATCCAAGTGAGACGTGGTTATGGCCATTAACTGGGGAAGTGCATTGGCTAGGTATATACGAAAGGGAGAGGGAACAAAGATATAGGCTAAAGATGGACAAGAAAAGGAAAACAAAAGAGAAATTACTTGAAAGGATGAAATATGGATACAAGCAAAAGTCGCTCGGATGATAGGAAGGAAGCTTGTTGTTTCCGAAAATGGTTGAATTCTGTCTCACAAATACTTGACTTTGACACTGCTATTGAGACCAACTATTCTCAATGCCGGAATCCCAAAGTGACCTGAGGATTGAGAACATGGTCAGTTCTTTCTAACAGCATCAAATATATTCTATATAAACAGTTTTTCTCCTTTACTGAACTGGATATACACACTTATTGACGTTGATGGGTGAGAAAAGCAGCTTTCCAGCAATTTTGGCTCGCCGACATTTGGATTAGTCTTTACCTTGTCATCTCAGGTGGATAAGAGGACACAGAAGAGTTCTCGAATAAGCCAACACTATTGAGTTTTTCTTTTCCCTATTCAGATCCATTTATTGAGTTTTTCTTTTCCCTATTCAGATCCATTAGTTTAGTGTGTAGAGCATTATTCTTTTTTTACTCTGTATATTCTTTGAACAAAACAAAAAAAAAAAAAAAAATGATTAGAATAAAGCTATTATGCTCATTTATAAGAAAAAAATAAAAAGAAGAAAAAAGCTGATTTAGCTTGAGCATTTCCGACAGTTCATTTTGTATTCGGTTTGGCACCCATGTAAATGGACTTAACCTAATGGTATCAATCTGGGCCAGTTTAGACAAGTTCCAGCGACTTTGATCTGAGGTTGGTGGAGCCGGCAACCATGCAACCTTGTGAATTGTGATCCGATTCACACGATCTTGTTTGGTGAAAGTCTTGAAAGGAAAGTAACAGACTTTGGGGATCAATTGCAGAACAATGTCAGCTAGAAAAACCTGTTTTGGACTGCGTGCCTAGTATATTCATAACAGGGGGAAAATAAGTTCAAAGTTTGTTGTTTTTTGTTTTTCGTTTAGGCTAAGAAAGCTCAGATTTAGCAAGAGGATATTCTCCAAAGAAATTGAAACTTCTGCTTGCAGTTAAGTGGGAACTTTAGCAGTTTCTAAACCCTACTACTACTTTGACAAGAGGTCTCAAAATCAAGCTTAAAATTGTTAAGGTTTATTTGTGCTACTAGTCTCTGATCTCCTGTTGCATTTGGGTCTTCATACTTTTGTCTATAGCATTTATGTCCTTATGTTCGTGCAGCAGTTTGGTCCTTTTCTCCAATTTTTATTTTCCACATGTTGGTCACTTGCCCGGCACATGCGCCTATTTCCAAGGGCATCTCGAGAATTAAAAGGAGTTTGCCATTTTGTTCCTCCAAATCTCCTAGTCTCACAATCAGAAATGGGAAATGGATATATATATATATATATATATAATTTTTGGTTGCTTTCTCTCCATTTTTGAGGCTGCCAGATTTGTGAGACTAGGAGGAACAAAAAGGTGGGGTTCGTTTTATTCTGGAAAAGTGCCTTGGGAAATAGGTGTGTTTTGGTCATATGACAACTTTAGTAGAAAGATTACACAGAAGAACTCAACAGTTACATAAACACATCGTTAACAACCGCTAATGGTGTTGTGTAACAATTATAATGTCTTTCCTTCATCTCCTTCTAGGACATTTAAGATTACGTCTTTTCTGTTTTATTGGCGAGCCTTGAAATTTCTACTTTAGATGAAGGAGATAGAGACAATGTCATCGACAAATTTTTTATGTTTTTTTCCCCTCTCTAAAAGAAGAAAAATAACACATTAAGGCTTTAAATGAAAAATGAAAAATGAAAAAAAAAATAAAAAGAGAAAAGAAAACCTAAGTACAACAAATGAAGAACATTTGCTACCCAAAAGGGGGAAAAAATGCGGATCATTGACAAATAGGTGAAGTTGTTATTAGACGAATTATGGTCAAGAACTCTAAGAAATTATACCTTCTTATGAAAATTAGAGCGATGATACATATTATAAAAAGTTTTATAATAAATATCATAAATGTCAACTGTTTAAATTCTATAAATTCTGTAAAACTGATAGAATTATTTTGTCCCTACCGTTAACAACTTACTTTTTAGTTCATAATATATCATGAAACTCTTCTTCCATGATATGAATCATTTTTCTAAGAATTATACCTCTCTTTGTTCGATTTTAAGAGAAGAAAAGAGAATAATAAAGGATCCTCTGGTTCACAAGTTTGAATATAAAATTCACATTTTTATGAAAAAAAAATACTACAAAAAAAAAAAGTATTTGTCCTCTCAGCATCATTGGTCCCTGATGTTTATAAACAAGAATACCGTAAATTTGATATCTCCTTTTATTTATATCCATTATAATATTAAAATTGATAATATTATCATTTCATAATATTAAAGTTATCAATTTTAATATTAAAATGGATAAAATTATAACGAAGCACTCAAAATATTATCCTCTGCCAATCTTCTCATGCACTTAACTCAGAATTGGGCCTCCTGGGCCCACTCTGTTCTTATCGGGCCAGAAACCAGACACGAAGCATGTCTTTATCAATTTTATATTAAAAATAACAAAATAATAATGAGGCACCTCCCGCCTTTAGAAGCTCTGACCAAATTAGCATAATGTCTGGCTTTTTCCCTTGTACCAATTGAACTCACTCACTGTGTAGGGTTTTATAAAACCCAACAAAATCCTAGTCTCTCTCTCTCTCTCTCTCTCTAGGGTTCTGGTCAGGTAATTCTCCCATTTTCACCTCCCGTACTCTCTGCTTCTCTGCCTTGAATTCTGAATTCTAGGTCCATTTTCTTTTTCTCCTATTTTTGCTGTTTGGTTTCATAGAGTATTTGTGGGCAGTGTCGGTTGTAAATGCTTCATTTTTCCCGTCGAACTCAAAAATCTGGCTGTTGGGTTTTCTTAGCTTTAGCTATTTTGCTTGCAGGGTTGCTATCTATATATATATATATATTTCCTTCCCTTCCCCTTTGGACTACGTAGTACTAATGGGATTTTATGGTGATAATTATGCCTTTTCTTGGTGGTCCGGGATGGGGGTTTTTCTTGCTTACGAGTGTGTTCAGTGTAATTTGGACCAAAATGAGTTGAAAAAATTAAAATGGGGGAAATTTTATTTGTATTCTTAGTGGATATTATTATTGTTGTTGTTGTTGTTGCTTTTTTTTTTTTTTTTTTTTTTTTTCCTGATTCGCGGGTTACACAAGCGTCTTGTTGTCCTAGATCTTGGAAAAGGACTTCAGTTTAGATTTTTCTGAGTTTTGGATTTGTGGATGTTTAAACTTTTAGAAATAGGCCAGGTTTGTTGTTAAATAAATCCATTTTAATATTCTGTGGTAATGATTGCGTTGCTGGGAGTGCTCGTCTGTACCCAAAAATAAAAAAATAAAAAAAAATAAAAAAATAAAATGTTAATTTAGAGTCTCATCTAAGCGTTAGGTTGATGAAAAATGTTTAACTTCCTTGCTTGATTTTGAATATTAGCATGTTGAATAGGATTTGAGTGTTAAAATTTACGATTGTTCTCACCTGGGCACCTTTAATTGTAGAGTTGTTTCCACTTTGCCACTTGAACTTAAAAAACTCCCACTTTATCCCTTAATTTGGAATAAATCTCACTTAATCTCTTTTGTTATGATATATGTTAAATCAGATGGAAAAAAGGAGGGTAGTACGGTCATGTGGTCTTTCTATTAGAATTTTTGTTAAAACTAGCGGAAAAAAGACCACGTCATTGTACCTAACTCCCACTTTTTCCCTCTTGTTTTTTACATAAATTTTAACAAAAGGGTGGAACTAATTCAAAGTTCGGGAGGCAAAGTGGGAGTTTTTAAAGTTCATGGGGTATAGGTGATATTGATCCTTAAAGTTAACACTAAGGGGATGTAAACTAATTCGTAATAGAATATAGTGGGAAAGGAAAAGTGTTGAAAAGGAAGGAAGAGGAACAGGGAAGGGATTTTTGATTCCACTTCTAGTGTTTACTTATCTATTAGGAAGTAGAATTAGAAATATTCCGATTCTCTTTTTAGTAGTAATAGGATTCCTAGAAGCTTAACTACTAAACTAAACTGTTGCTTGTGCATGTAACGATTAGTCAAAATATAATATGGCCGTGAAAGTGATTTTGTAGTTTATTCAAATGGAAAGGAAGAGAATACCGTGATGTTACTTAGGACTGGCTTTCCCTTTTCTCATTTCGTGCATCGTTGGCTCCACCATATTAGATTCCCTCATTTTATAAGTAAACACAAGAATAGGTGGGAAGAACAAACACTCCCTCCCTTTTCGTTTCCTGTTCATGATAAATAAACATATCCTATGTGTTGTCGCTGGATTTATCTTTTACATGTCTGAGTTGGTGATTGGCGGTCTAGCTCAAGGCTATTTATTGGTCTTCTGTTGGCTAAACTTGTGGCTTATATTTTTGATTTTGCTATTTCAAAGATTATTTCATTTTTTCCTGGCATTAGATGTATATACTTTTACTAGTTGTCAGATTTGTTATTTTTTATTTATTTATTTTTTTCCAGTAAAATTTATCTGACTTATCTTCTGTTTTGTGAAGACTGCAGTTTAAATTAAAAAGGTGGTCAACTATCTGAATGTCATGCATGCGGTAAAGGGTGGTTGGGTTGGGCAAACTTTTGCCCTGGCTAAAAGCAATGAGTCTGAAGGAAGGAAGTCCCGGATTCGGCGCTCCAAGGAGGAGAGGAAGGCAATGGTTGAATCCTTCATAAAGAAGTAATTTTCTATTTTGTTCCCTTCATTTTAAGTTTCAACTTAGTATACATTTAAGTAAAATTCCTCAAATTTGAGGAATTTTACTAAGATAAGTGGCATCAAGGGATCAATTCCACCACTGCCCCTCCACTCACTTCACATTAATCAGCTTAACTCAACATGCCCTCTCATTTATGCATTTTCCGATGACTTACTTTTGTAATGGATCCTCATTCTGCTTGAGATTATATGATATTGTCTGTTCATGGTTTCTTCTATACTCTATTCTCTGCTACTTAAACATCATGGGCTTAGTTGGCTCCGACAAGACTTACACTAAAACCTGTGGTCTGCTTCTCCAGCGGCTATCTGGAATCTCAATTATCATTCGTTTTTTTGTCGTGACCTTGCTCTCAGGTACCAAAACTTAAATAATGGGAATTTCCCATCACTTAATCTTACCCATAAGGAGGTTGGTGGGTCTTTCTACACCGTACGAGAAATTGTCAGAGATATAATCCAAGAAAATAGAGTGCTAGGCCCTGCTAAGTTGACTCAAGAGAAGAGAAGCTCCAGTCAATTGGAAGAAGAGCCGTTGGGTTCACTTGCTCTAGGACCTCAATATTCTTTGACAATTGACTCACAGTTGGTAATAAATGAACATCAAGGTGGTGGAGAAGAACTAAATTTAGTTTTCGGTGAGCATTTTGCTACAGATGAGCAGCAAATTTTTGACAAGGCGAAAGTCGTTAATGGTCCTCTGGTAGATGAGAAAAATAAAGGGTTGGGTAAACCAGACGATGGAGAGATGCAATCACCTAAGCTCATCGAAGTGGAGCTAAATCCTGTTGATAAATCTGTCGAAGAAGCGAATATAGTTTCTGATGGGCATTATGTTTCTCCTGAACGTGAGATAGTTGACAATAGACTTATCATCAATGGTAGTCAGGTAGATGTGGAAAACAAAGTATCCGATGAACTGACACAAACAGAGCTGCAGAGGAGTGAACCTTCCAAGGCAGATAATGTTGAAGAAGAATCAGCAGCTTCTAGGTCTAAAGCAACGCCTGTAGTGGCAAATGTAATAGTAGAGACATTTCCTTTGAGCTCTGTTACTAGACCGAGCAAAATGGATGGGGAGTCAAGTGAAGTAAAGGATATGGTTACTACTATTACTGAACAAGACCTTAGCAAGGTGGAGTCAGCTGGCAGCATTGGAAGCTCTCAGACAGTGAGAATAAATTCCTCTGGGAAATCTAGCTTAATGGATGAGAAAGCACTAGAGAAACACGAAGATCCACTGCTGGAAAGCCCAAATGGCTCCGACGACGTTGTTAAACATGAAATTCAGGATTTCGCAAACCAAACCGTTCAAGCATCCAGTCATGATATATCGTCAGTGACCTTTGAACAAAGCCAGGAAATTGCTGGAGCTAAGGTGAACCATGCCAAAACATGTTTACTGTGGTTTTTGGTATTGCTTTCATTAGTTTTTGTTTAGTCCTCTGCCCTAGGTTGCATTTGAGCACGCTCAAACTAGTATTGCGCTTCTATTCAAGTTTCATTCTTTTACTCAATATTGGCTAATCTTTTCTTTGGATGACAAGGAATTTTTCTAGTGAAATGGTATGTACGTTATTTCTTGGTTTGAAGTTCAAAATGTATAGCTTATAAGTTCGTGTTTTGCCGTTACTGCTAATGCACTTGCAGGTTGTAAATGCTCCAAGTGGCATCAAAGCAAATTCTACTGACATAAGTAGCAGTGTGAGTGGGCAGTCGAAAGCTGCAAAGGAGTGGATTGAAAATCAAGTTGATGTCCAACATGATGGGAACCCCCGGAAAAAAGAAACTAACCCAACTTTAGATAGAATTAATCTGTAAGTAAATCTTGCCGACTCCAAGAACATTGGATCTTAAATTTTTTCTGGGTTATTATTTTGGACGCTTAGAGATGTAAAATGTTGCTTTCTTCACTGAATTATGCAAACTAACATCCTTGTCTACACTCTTAAATTTGGTTCTAATTTGTTTTTCTTTGGGCAGTGAATCATGGGGAGGGGCATCTAAGAAGTCTGCTAAGCCGAATGAAAATCCTTTCTGGGCTGTTTTCAAGGCATGTATAGATGCCTTTATAAAGTTTTGGTCTGAATGACATTCGTATATAGTAATGCGATAAATTTTGTGATTTCAAAGTCGATGTATGTTTGTGTCTACCTAGTTGAGTGCTGCATGGTTTTACTAGGGTGAGCCTCAAGTTGTTTCTATCTACAGCTTGTCAATCTTCACCTTTTCCTACTTTGCACAAGTCTTCTATCCTTGTCAAATCTTCAGGCTGCGTTGCGTCAGTTTTATTCTTACAAGTACTTGTTGCAAGTTCTATAACTGGTGCAGTTTCTGTTCTTGTTGGCAATAGAAATGGTTCCAAAATGCTCGTAGTATATAGTTTTACTAACATACTGGCATGTAGTTGAATCCAGAGAGCCCGTACTCGTATTTCGGATAGAACTCGATTGAGATAAACTCATATGAAACAAGGATCATGTTTGCATCGTTGTTCTGCGGAGGCGTATTTGGAGTTCGAGATAGGTATCCGGTTGTATGTGTACAAGAATTGCGTTCGCACCAACACATTTATATTGCTGATTGTTGAATGTAGAATTTCAACAAAATCATTTACTAGTTCTTATACGGGTCTTCCTTGTACTGCCAATTGCTGTCTCCCTCGTGAGTTTCTGGACCTTTTTA
>JAFMPE010043546.1:0-15030 GCA_024759925.1 Ficus religiosa | reverse complement strand
GCCCATACAATCGATTTTCTTGTTTATGAAACTAACGATTCCGTTGAATTTTTGACTGTAGAAATCCCGCATCTACAAGCCTAAAATCAGACATGTAGCGCTTTTCTAACACAAAGTTCCATCATTCACATAATCAATCATACTCATGCAAACCATTGGTGATTTTCCACCAACTAGGGCTTGCATAAGGTTTTGGGTTTGCATAATCCATTCCATACATCTAACAACCTAACATTCACATACTACAACATTCCTAAACATATTTGGGGACATACAACCCTATCATACATCAACCATGCAAACCTTAATTTTCATGCAACCAATCACATAATCATGCATAACTTGCAAATTAAAACCACCTAAGCACCTAAATCAAACACAAACCTAAAATTTCTAAACTAGGGCATGGAAATTAAATTGAGCTTGAACTCTTACATCCAATGCTTGAAATACACTTAAATTTCCAAATTGAAACTTGAATTGAAAAGCTTAGGGTCCAAGAGGGTTTACCTTAATCAATTCAAGAATTGGCTAGTTTAATTCCAACTTTCCCCTTTCTCCTTGCCACCTTCCACAACCGGACTTCCCTCCAATGGGGTCCCAAAAAATTATTCGACCACTCTAGCTTGTGCCCAACCAAAATCCGGTCACCACCTTTACACTTCCTTTCTTCACTTTTTTTTTTTTTTTTTTTCCTTCTTCTCTTTGAGTCCGGACTTTAGGGGGAGAGGGTGAGAGAATTTTTGGGCTTAGTTGGGGGGTGTTTCCCAATTTTTGGGAGCCAAAAGGTGCCCCCCCCCCCCCCCCCTATTTATAGGTGAAAATTAATTTAATTTTTGGATTTATTTTTAATCCAAAATTTACTTGTTGGTCCTTGAAGCATAAAAATTTGCCCAAAAGCCCTCCAAGTGGCCAGCCATAATGGGTAGTCTTGGTGAGCAAGTTGCTAATTCTTTCCATATTTTCAATAATTCAAAAATTCACATGATTATCTTGTGGTGAGTGTCCTCCCTCTAGGGCCTTGTTTGGCTTTTTCCTTGATATGCAGTCTATTTTCATGCTAACACAGATATTTCCAATACTGTTCTTACTAATAATACAGTATTGTTACACTGGACTGCAGTCCAAAATTTATCTGTGTTCAATTGGATTGTATAAAAATTTTTCTTATTTCTTAAAGCCATTTTGCCCTTAATACCCTATTTAATGTGCTTGATTTTTCTATGTTAGTTTTAAATCTTATTCTTACTATCTTATCCGTAATGACGGTTTTTTGCAATATATTTTCCATACTGCTTATCATATAATAGTACCGTCATAACTTTGACCTTTCTAGTCAACCTTTGACTTTTTTGGTCAACTTTGATTTTTTTTTGTCAAACTTTGACCAACATAAAATCATAGAATTTTCTCTACCTTTTTGCTCAAAAGGTCACATGCTTGACTAAGCAATCATTTTTTTAGTCTTATAAAATCATAAGAACTCACAAAATTAAATAAAAACCCTTAATCGGACTTTTTCATAAATACCTTCATGGTACAGCTTAAATTCCTTTGAAAGGAAATCGAAATGTCGTAAAAAAACTAGGTATTACAAAGAGAGAGGGAGAGAATATAGTGATGTCCCACTTAACTAAAATAATTAACAAAAATACTTTTCACTAAAACTAATATCAGTTAACTACAAATAATAGTTAACTCAATTGCATAGGAATTACATAAATAAAAACATTAAATTTTCATATCTTCATAATAATTAACAAATACGTAAAAATATCTTGATACAGTATACTTAATATGTAAAAGTGTCCACGTAAATTACAACCGAGTCAGGCTAAGCGGAGAAAAGGCATGAAGTCACGATATACAAGTTTTTATTTTTATTTTTATTTTTATTTTTTATTTTCATTTTTTTGAACTTAGCCACGACATAGAAGTTGGTCACGTCACTACTATATAATTTTGTGTGTGTGTGTGGGTGTGTGTTTTTTTTTTTTTTTTTTTTTTTTTTTTTTTTTTTTTTTGGGTTTCTAATAAAGATAATGTTGTTAGGTTTCTTGCTTTTGCCAATGGAAAGACTGCATTAACGATATTCAACAGAAAATGTTGAAAAAATTTATTAATATTTTAGCTACTTGTTAGCTCCTTTTTAGAATGATCTATCACTTGAGGCCTGCCAGACTAAATAATTTCCCATGTCAATAAAATGACCTACACTCAATCTTCGTTGTGATTTGTAATAAGATGAAGAGGCCAAAAAATCTAGAAATGTGTTTGAAGAGTTCAACTTCCTTTTGTGTAATGATCCATGTCTCCTTTTAGTATGATATTGTTCGTTGTGGGTTTCGTGTCCGTACGGTTTGCTCTTGAGCTTATCCCAAAAAGCCTCATATTATTAGAATGTGCACTTTTTTACTTATTAATCTTCCCATAAATCCATTCATAGGTGATGTGGGACTGCACAACTTATCATTTTCCTTATATGAACTGATGACTGTCACAATTTGGCACCTGATTTTAAACCTCATTTTCCAAATTTTTTATTTTATAATGTCTTATCTCATAAAAATTGAAAATTATTGTTTAAATTATGGATCTGACTCAATATATGAACCGAACGGACCGCAATTAGTGAGTACTTTCTTAGCCCGTCTTTTCTTAACCGTCTTTTTCTTTTTCTTTTCAATTAGTACTGGTATTTGATTTAGAATATCAACCTTGAATTGTGGCAAGTTTAGTGTCATATATAGCTACCCTACTGACTATGGACTAATACGTTATCGTAGGTCAGCAAAGAAGAGACCTAACAAGTAACAAGTCACCATTAGCAAAGTTCCACAAAATGTCGAACGGTTTTTCTACATATGCTTCCAAAAATGTCTTCGTCGTTTCGAGTGGCATAATTTTTCGAACGTGTACTAAATATATAGCACTGCTCATGAAAATATTGATATTTAGAAATATTCGTTATTTGTTAGAACCATACTATGGTTTAAGTATATGATTCGTCAACACACGAACCTTGAATTTAACGGCAGGCTGAGATTGCCCTAACAAATAACAAATCCTATACTGTCAAAAATTTTATTTATAACCAAAGAAAGTCTTGAAACTTCTTGAAGGTTTGCCATGTGCTATCAAAATCCGTCTTATTTGTAACAATTTCTCGGGAGTCATTTTATAATTTATTATCGTTATCATTTCAAAAAATCTCTTTAGGCTCAACAAAAATTTTTTTTTGAAGTTTTTGCATAAGAGATATTTCTGCACTCTATAAATGCCAAAATTAAAGTCAAGATGACAGGATTTTGAAACTAGAAATCAAAAAAAATATATATCTTTAAATATTCTCATTTAAAGAGAACATTTAATTAGTGCAAGAGATGAAAATCCGGCAAATTATAATGATTGTGAGACCAATCTTATTAGCACAATGAGTCAAGAAGATTATAATATAGCTGTAATTGTCCAGGTGGATTAAAATATTGGATAAAATCATGTTATTTTTCACACTTTTTGAAAATAGATATTGGCATTAGTATAAACCAATGCATTGGAGATGGGCGTGTGTGCGCGTGTGTTTCCACAGTTGAATGTAATTGTCCAGTTGGATATGGCTCCAACACGGTCATTGATTACTTTCTTAGCCATCGTTTTTCTTATCAGTTTTTTTTTTTTATTTAAATATATATATGAACCTTGAATTGCACAGCAGGTGGAGCTTGCAATTGGTGATTTTAGGGGTGTTTATCGGATCCAATCAATCAATCAATCCGTTCGATCCAATCCAATCTTAGATGGGATGTCAACTCTTGAAAATCGATCTAGGTTGGATCGGATGCACTTTTTCCATCAAAACATCAAATCCAATCCAATCCTATCCAATCCAGCCTTTATTTATATTTTTTGCTAAAAAAAAATAAGTGTAAATTATTTTTATGATTTATATAAGAATAATTAGCTTAAATGGTCCATGAACTCTTTAAAAGATGATACTTTTGTCCATGTTCTTTTTTTTTTTTTTGGTGCCATACTGACCCTAAAATCTCTAAAAACATGACAATTTGGTCATTTCCATCCAATTTCATTAAATTTCTAATAGAATGAGTCATCTTATTGCATATGATCTAATTTGAGGAAGCATTTCAGTAACTTAATAATAATTACTATAAAAAATTAAAAAAAAATCATAAAAAATTAAAATTCTAGACACCGATGGGGTCGAAAGGCCGATTAGCAACGGAGAAGAAGGGGGGCGTGAGTTTGGCGGCGGTGGCATTGTGGGGAGCCAACCCAAATCAGAAGTCCTTAGGGAGGGAGGGGGGACCTAGATCAGAACTTTTTTGGGGGGGGAGCGCGGCGGCGAAACCCATATCAGAACGAGTGGCAATGGGGTTTAAGTTTGGTGGGGTGGGTTTGAGTTTAGTGGGGTAGGGTGGTAGCTGGGTTTGAGTTCAGTGGGGGAGAAGGGAGGTTGGGTTTGAGTTCTCAGTGGAATCTGGGCTGTGTGGGGGGAGGGGGTGTTTGCGTTCTTTGGTGAAGACAAAGGCGGGGCCCAGTGACAGAGCAGACGAAGGTGGTCTCTGGCATTTAGCGTCAAATCTTGGAGGGGGGGTCCAGCGTCAGCTCTGCTTGCGGAGGAGGGAGAAGAAGGGAAGATAGGAAAGGGAAGAAAAGGGAAGAGCGAGAGAGAGATATGGTCTGTCGATCTTTGGTGTTAGATCTTTTGGGGGGGGGGGGGAGATAGTCGGCGTCCGGTGTCGGCATTGAACCTGTGGGAGAAAGGGAGGGAGAGGAGGGGAGGGGAGAGAGAGAGAGAGAGGGGTTCTCTCTCTATTTTTTTTAATTTTTTAAATTGATATGAATAATAGTATTTTCATCTTTTTAGGGGTATTTTCCTCTAAAAGCATAAAACATGCTTTTTACGTGACCAATCCGTATTTTTTTTAAAAGAACTAGATAGAAAGGATCAAACTGTCACCATTTTAGAGAGTTTAAAGTCAGCATGATCAAAAAAAAATAATGACTAAAATATCACCTCTTAAAGAGTTCCAGGATCATGTGGGCTAATTACTCTTTACAAGATTTGTCTAAAATTTAGTCTTTTTTTTTTTTTTTAACACCTTCACAATTTTAAAAAAAAAATAATTATAAAACTTCATAACTTATAAAGTGGCCGATGAACCCAGCTTCTCCCCTTATCCCGGAGTCGCACCCTGACCTCTGGCCACCCCCACTATGCGAACCCATATCTGGGTTCTACCTTCCCCTACCGACAATTGGGATCCGTCTCCCCCCACCCCTCCTCCCATTGCTGTTTGGAGAATGGAGAGAGAGAGAGAGAGAAGGATGAGAGAGGGAGAGAGAATGATGAATTTTAATTTTTTTAATGATTTTTTAAAATAAATTATTACTAAAATACCCTCTTAAATTAAATCACCTGCAATGTATATGACTCATTTGGTTATAAATTTAATAGAATTAGATGGAAATGACTATAATGGCCAATATTTGGAGAGTTTAGAATCGTCTCGGCCAAAATAAATAATACAAGAACCAAATCGTCACCTTTTAAAGAGTTCAGAGACTATTTGGATCAATTACTTTTGTTATTATTATTTTAATGCTCACTCTAGCTTCAGTTGGCAACTAATGGCGAGTAAGGATGAAAACACTGCTTTCAGTTGTAAATGTCAGTACTTTAATTTAGATAGAGATTTTGGTAATATTATTGATATTGATGCAAATATCATAAAAATAAAATTACATAAATTACGAAATTTACTTTAGAACAAATACGCAGCATTTTAGGATTGGATAAACAGTAAGAAGATACAATAATACACATGTTTTAAAACGTGAAACTCTTTATATGTTACACATCTAAGTACCAAAAGCAAATCCTATAAAGTTCAAACATGATCAGGACACCATCTTGATATTCAAGCAATAATGTGACATGATATGTTATTTGAATAGTATTCAAAATAGTTGTGAACATGCCACTTTTAGGTTTGTTAATCTTTTCTCATTTCATTTCTATGAAGAAAATTCTAGCATGTCCAAAAAGATTAATGGAAGACGAAATCTGAATTTCTAATTGATATTTGCACCCAATTTTGCGCAAAATCACCAATAAATCCGAATATTTGGTATTCAAAATAGTTGTGAACAGCCGCTTATAGGTTTGTTGGTCTTTTCTCATTTCATTTCCATGAAGAAAATTCTAGCATGTTCAAAAGATTAATGGAAGACAAAATCTGAATTTGTGAACAATATTGCCATCCAAATTTCCGTAAAATCACCAATAAATCCGGTATTTGTAGAAATTACACTAGATTTTATTGAACATGATATTTGTACTGATATTTCCTAATGTTTTCAAGGAAAAGATTTTACCCCCAAAATATATTTCAATACTCCTCAAAAACAGAAATTTCAATGAAAATTTTTGAAAATATTATGGACATATGAGACCATGATGGTGAGCTTCAATTTGAAGCTGCAAATGACCATATTTGGCGAGAAGGTGCTGTTCAACAATCTTCAATGTATTTATGGCAATATTAAATTTCCAACAAAAAAAAAATGAAGGACAATAAAAAATTTAAATTTGTACTCCAATGTATTAAATGTTACTTTTATTGTTAAATCTATTTTTTATCATCATTGTAAAGTTTTAGGATTCACAGAAATAAAATTTTGTATTTAGGTAATTTTAAAAAAACAAAATTGTACCGATTAGATGAAAAAATTCAGTCACCAATCAATTACCAATATGGCAAGGAATATGGATGAAAATTTGTCCATATCACAAGAAAATGCGACGTTCAAAACCTGAATCACAAAAAATGCATCCTAGATAAGGGGCAAAAGGAAAGGTCAATTAATCAAAACCAAACTCTTCACATAAGTGAAGGAAAAAATTCCGTCTAACATCTCCGGAATCCCATGAAGACTCCTGATCTTCTGAGTACGTATGTTGTATAAGGCCAAAGTAACTTTACAGGGGAGATCAGTTGTGCGAGCGAAACTCTTAAGAATGAGCTCATCATTATTCTAAAAAAAAAAGTGGACGATATAATTGTTCAAGATGAGAAATTGATAGATGTTTGGTCCAAAAATAACTTTTGTTAGCAGGATCTTTGCAGAACCCATCATGCATTACCCACATTTCGATGGTTTTTCGAGACGGACTTGTGGACTCTTCACCACAATCACATATTTGACGGTAGAACTTAAACAGAGTAACAAATCGGTTCCACACAGAGCAAGCTTGTACGTCCTTTCTAAACATGCTTCATTAGTTGAAAGTTCATCATCAGCAGCCGGCAGTGCTATGGTTTTAAATTTCTCATCATGCACATCGAATGAAACAATCTTGGGATTTCCCGAGCAGCATCCACCTGCTAACCAATAAACAATTCCTTTATACTCTACATCCTGAGAAGAAGACTATGATCATGGAGGGGAGTTTTCAAAACTAATTAGAAACCTAAGAAGGGAAAGTGCAATCGTAAACGTACCAGGTGATTCTGATGACGAGGGTTGTTCTCAGACAAAAAAATGTTGCAAATGGTAGCTCCCCAATACTAGTATTGGCAAGAGTCGCAAAAAAAAGTGTGCACAGCGTTGTTGGAAATAATTCATACTGAGATGCCAAATGCACAGAAGCAACTATTTTACTCTTCATCTTTTTAACTATAACATAGAAATGAGAATGTGCAAACTTTTAGAGCCACCGGATTAATCTTCAATATATATGCCGGCTGCATTTGCAGGAAGTTTGATGTGCCTGTTGATAATAAGTTGCTGCCTTCTGACGTGGGCCATAAAGTTGGCGGTGCAAAGAGTGCAGTCTGCACACGTTGACTGTAATGGCCTCGATTGAATGGCAGAAGATGGAGAGGAGCAAAAGATAGTGAATGATAGGTGACCTTTCTGTTTTCTGTGCTTTAGATACCTCACAAGTAAAGGAAACCAGTCCTTGTTATAAGAATTCAATTAGTAGGATTCTATCCTTTTTTCAGCATCTTTTCATATTGAGTTGGTTTCAAATTATTCCTTTGGATTTTCTGCGGAAACAGAAACCAATCTGAAGAAAACAAAGTTAAGGAGAAGAAGAAGAAGAAAATTTGGAGACTATCAACATGGATATGCCTCTACTACCGGTTGAAGAAAACCACACTTGTTTTGTCCATAGATATGGAGTCCAAGAAGCTTGGTATCTCAGGTTAAGTCATTGCTGAATGGTTTAAAAATCAAAGAGATAGAATAGGGTAAATCCAATGGAAGGGTTGCTTCTTCTGAGAAAAACAAAGGACTAATTTGTCTCCATATGCTATTGACTTAATTAAATTAAACCCCATGTCAGTATATGCTTTTGTCAAGGCAAGGAAAGTTTTTCCACTGCGATCTATGGGTCGACAACTTGGATTCAATTTCAGACCAGTGTCCGTTATGTTTGCAAGTTGCAGAAGAATAGAGAAGTGGTCAACTCAAATATTGGCTCTGATCTATACAAGTTTCGCTTAGGTTAATGAATTTAAATTTTCTAATATGAAATAACAATAGTAGAATAAAGTATACAAAATGTTTAGAACATGTTTTCATACCAAGAAAAAAGTAAGAAAAATTCTTAGTAAAGGTATGGTATAACTTTTAGAGTCTTCTTGGAAGAGGTTTCCATATTCTTGTGATTTTGTGAAAATGCTTACAAAGAACTAAATTAAACTCTTTCAATAGGTCATCCAAAGTTCGAACACTCTGGGAAGTAGCTTTTAGGCTTAGCAAGCCAAAAGCAACTTCCCTTTTATTCGACAATTTGAAGTAACAGAGTAATATTCCTACCTTTTCTTTCATTCTTTCTTTCTTTTCTTTTTTTAATTTTTTTTATTTTTTTCTCATGGTAATTCATTCTTAAGTACGCGAGTTGGTGAAAAACAATAGCTCGTTCTCCCACCTTCAAAGTGCTGTTGAGTAACTTATCTTGTATTTATCTATTTATTTTATTTTTTAAATCTTCTTCCTCACAACTCAAACTAGTGGGGTACAGTTGCTGGAGTTAATTGATCGGTTTTCATAGTACGTAGTCAGACGTTGAGGGAACAAACTCCAATTTTATTGGGTTAGAAGGCTTTCACAATATTGTCTTTATGTTATAGTCGAGATTATGTGTTGCAAAACATTGCTTTTCAATGAATTTTGGGAATAAAAAACTGTCGTATCTAGTGTGAAAGCCAGTTATTTTGCAAAGGGTGTATAACTTTAAATTTTAAAGCATGAATTAAGATTTTGCTCAAATGTCAGTTTTGAGACAGATGAGCTAAACGGAAGAGCTACGATGTAAAAGTGGTGCTTTTCAACAACTCATCCATATCCTAAATGGCAACTAATATAAAGTTCTCTGTCTCAATCTCATGCTTATTTAAATCAGCATATTTGATTGTACGTAGCTCCCCTTCATCTCTTTTATTTTTATTCTATTTGTTTCTTTTTGTTGTTGGTCCTACAATACTATCGAGTAGACCGTATGAAATCACTAAACCATAAACTGTCCAGAGCTTGTCTTTATCATTCATGCTTCAGATTCCACAGCCATCAACTCTGGTATATGGAAACAAAATTCTGCTTCTCAAATTTTTCTAACCTTCTGAATCAAACCACTTCTCCTGCGAAGAAAAAAGAGCCAAAGTTGATTAGAAAATTAAAACAGAAACAGAAAAAGATGTTGAAAATAAGTAGGTTATTTGAAATTTACCTTGGATCATATGTTTTTCCAGGCGGTAGATCTGGCAGTTTCGAACTCCCACAAAAGTCCGAGAGTGAGAATAAACGGGCTTCATAAGTCTTGTATGCATGACCATCTTCTTTTGGATCATCAACCATGGTTGTCCTTTTAGAGGTGACATCATAAGATACAAACTTCTTGGGCACAATGTGATCAAGTAGTCTTATTAAGATATTGCCATCGTTCCATACCCCTAGCAGCTCCAAATTGCAACTCTTAATTCGTTTTCCGTCATCACCAAATATGCAGATTTCATCATATTTTCCCCAATTGTTGATTTTCCCATCATCGTCATGGCTGGTGCTAAACCAAACTTCTAAACCCTCCCCAACAACCAACCCCAAACGTCCTCCCAAATCTATGATCTTGTCTACTTCAGTCGGGAATTCCACCACGGAGAACAACTCATGCTTCACATTAAAGACAAGCAGCTTTTGGGGTGCACTTTTTTTAGACAGCCAATAAATGCAGCCGTTCTCAAAAACAGGTTGCTCGAGAAATTGTATGTTGGGAACATTTTGGATAGCTCTCCAGTTGGGTGATCCTAGGCTCATCACCTCAGCAAGGTTATCGAAGTGCCACTTCCCGTCCCTTTCATTCTTCACAAGTATCAGAGAAACGATTTTGTACTGTCCATTGTCTATGCCAAAACCCAAACCATATGAAGAGAGAACGGTATTAGTGATGCAGATTGTAATGGCGACTCTCTTAAGAACATCACCTCTTCCTTAAGAGGATTGAGTAGGATGGCTCGGGGAGAGGACCATAACACCTTGTAGCAAAGAATACCACTGCAATAGCAGTCAAAGATGGCATCGTCTCTTTTCAGCTCACCAATCGATTTTAAGTTGATAAAAGAGGTTCCTTCTTCATTGCTCCAAGAGATAACTTCAGTAGCACTCTTGCTACACTCCGAGAGAAACAAAATAGGCATATTCCTTCCTTCATCAAAACAACAAAACAAGCAAATTAACACAATACTCAAGCTAGGAAAAAAAAAATTCAAATTAAATCTTCCTCAATCAAAATCTAGCACGTGACTTTCGAAAAACACTTACTTTTTATATGGTCCTCCTCCCCCATAGGCTTGCTCACTGCCTCGTCAGCTCCCTTTTGCTTCAAAACAACAAGAACAGACTTATTTACGTTGAACCGTATCTTAATTATTCAATAAAGAAAAATGGAACAAATTGAAAAACAGAGGGGGGGAGGAAAAAGAAGAAGTAACATACCTGCTTTTTTTTAGACAAATTCACATCCATTGTGATCTCTAATGAGGAGCAAGTAATTGTTGTAATCAGGAACAAACGAAGGGAAAAAAAAAAATTATGTAAGCACCAGATCCTTGATGTCACTAATATAGTCTATGTAGAAATGTCGAGCAGGTTTCTAGTCCGATCTCAGTGAAAAACTTAATTAAAGTTGCATATCATATTTCACTGATTTTCCTGCTACAGAAGCAACAATAGAAAGAAGGCGAAAATAGAAACGAAAGTTGCATAAGCATATTTCAACAAGCTTTAACATCAGACACAGATTCAAAATCTAACCACAAAATCAACGTTTATAAGTTATGAATCTGGTAAGATAAAAGCTAAAAATTCGCTAGGAAAGTGGAACAACAAATTGATCTCTCACATGTTGATTCTTGTCTTGATCCGAGAAAATCAAGTAGAAAAATGACATGGATTATGGAACAAGTAGAAAGGATCCGAAAGAAACTTCGAAAATCAGAGCTAGAGAGAGAGAATCACATTTCTTGCAGAGTTCTTCTGAGAATGGGAGCTAGAGAGAGAAACTCTCAGCGATTCTTGATCGGAGAAAAACAAACACAAGACGATCAAGTAGAAAAATCAGAGATATTAGCAATCAGGAGACATGGAATATGGAACAAGTAGAACGGATCCGAGAGAAATCTCCGAGAATCAGAATTCAGTGCTAGAGAGAGAGAAAGTGAGAGAATCACCTTTGCTGCAGAGTTCTGAGAATGGGAGCTAGAGAGAGAAACTCTGATGAGTGTTTTCGAAACTTTGAAACCAAGAAAAATATCTGAACATGGCGGGAGATAATATATACAATTAAGCCTTCACGGTCAGCATTCTCAGGTTCATGAGTCTTGACGTGGCGACCTCCAATTGGTTATATAACTGTCAGAGCATTTTGTTCCCTAACGACACCACAATTTCGACGTGCCCTTTCGTTGATTTGGCGCTTTTTTATTATTATATTATTATTAGAGTAATTGCTCAAATTAATCTTTGAATTATTTAAAATATAACGGTTTGATCTTTATTTAATTTTATTTTTTATCAAGAAACCATAAATTCTCTAAATGTTGGCCATTATAGTTCTTTCCGTTCAATTTCATTAAATTTCTAATGGAATCTGATTTAAGTGATCATTGTTTTGAATAGACAGGTAATAGAATCCATCCCCCCATAGTCGACGAACCTAGCCCCCCCACCCCGGTCAATGAACCCAGCTTCTCCCCTCATCTTGGAGTCGCGCCCCGACTTCAAGCCACCCCCGTACAGGACCCAAATATGGGTTCCGCCCTCCCCCGCCGGTGATTTGGATCTGCTTCCCCGCACCCCCGAATCTAGGTTTGCTATTTGGAGAGTGGAGAGAGAGAGAGAGATTGAAGGATAAGAGAGAGGGAGAGAGAATGATAAAATTTTAATTTTTTAATGACTTTTTTAATTAATTATTAATAAATGAGTAAAATACCCTCTTAAATTAAATTATATGCAATGTACATAACTCATTCCATTATAAATTTAATGAAATTAGACGGAAAGGATTATAATGGCCAACATTTAGATAATTTATGGTCGTTTCGGCCAAAAAAAAAAAAAACAGGGACCAAACCGTCACCTTTTAAAGAGTTTAAGGACTATTTAGGCAATTACTCTTATTATTATTATTTTAATGCTTACTTTAGCTTCAGTTGGCAAGTAAAACACTGCTCTTTGTTGTAAATGTCAGTGCTCTAAATTTTACAAAGATTTTGGTGATATTATTGACATGGATGCAAATATTAGAAAAAATTACATAAATTACGAAATTTACTTTAGAACATATATATAACATTTTATAAGGATTACATAAATAGTAAGAAGATACATAATACACATGTTTCAAATGTGAAATTCCTTATATGTTACACATCTAAATACCAAAAGCAAGTCGTATAAAGTTCAAACATGCTTAGAACACCATCTTGATATTCAAGCAATAATGTGACATGATATATTATTTGAATAGTATTCAAAATAGTTGTGAATATGTGGCTTTTAGGTTTGTTAATCATTTCTCATTTTATTTCCATGAAGAAAATTCTAGCATGTCCAAAAAGATCAATGGAAGACGAAATCTGAATTTCTGATTGATATTAGCACCCAAATTTGCGCAAAATCACCAATAAATCCGAATAATTGGTATTCAAAATAGTTGTGAACATGCCGCTTATAGGTTTGTTGATCTTTTCTCATTTTATTTCCATGAAGAAAATTCTAGCATGTTCAAAAAGATTAATTGGAAGACGAAATCTGAATTTCTGATCAATATTTCCATAAAATCACCAATAAATCTGGTATTTGTAGAAATTACACTAAATTTTTATTGAAAATGATATTTGTACTGATATTTCCTAATGTTTTCAAGGAAAAGATTTTACCCCCAAAATATATTTCAATACTACTCAAAAACAGAAATTTCAGTGAAAATTTTTGAAAAATATCATGGACATATGCGACCATGATGGTGAGCTTCAATTTGAAGCTGCAAGTGACCATATTTGGCGAGAAGGAGCTGTTCAACCATCTTCAATGTATTTATGGCAATATTAAATTTCCAATAAAAAATGAAGGACAATAACAAATTTAAAATTTGTACTCCAATGTATTAAATGTTACTTTTATTGTTAAATCTATTTTTTATCATTATTATTAAGTTGTAGGATTCACAAAAATAAAATTTTGTATTTAAGCAATTTAAAAATAATAAAATTGTACCAATTAGGTGAAAAAATTGAGTCACCAATCAATTAACACCTGTAGCATTTAGTGGGCAATTTGCTATCAAATTTAGCATAGGACAAATATGCTATCAATGATAACACTTAATTGGAGAGTACATTTTTTACGCAAAAGTCAAAATTTATCATTACACATCAGTTTATCACTCTGTTACCATGAGTTGTGTCCTTATTTCCCCCGGTTTTTTTTTTTTTTTTTTTTTTTTTTTTTGGGTGTGTGAGTGTGAGTGTCTGTGAAGACTCCCTAGTGAGCCAAGCAGTGGTGCAATTCTGAAGTTGAATTTATTAGTGAGATGGTATGCTATCTAAGAATAATGCAGGTCACACAGAGAAGAATGTCTTTTTCTTATTAGTTTCTAGCATTACAGGACCAGTCATTCAAAAAGACAACATGAATCTCTCTCCTTTTTTTTTTTTTTTTTTTTTGAGCTTCTTTTCTCAATGCTCAGAGACATGCACTAGTAAGTAGTAACTCTAATAAATCATAAACAACATTCAGCCAAAAATTTAAGGAAAAAAAAAAAAAATCAATCAATCAAAAAGAATGATACAGCACGGAATATGGATGAAAATTTGTCCATATCACAAGAATGCGACGTTCAAAACCTGAATCACAAAAAATGCATCCTAGATAAGTGGCAAAAGGAAAGGTCAATTAATCAAAACCAAACTCTTCACATAAGTGAAGGAACAAATTCCGTCTAACATCTCCGGAATCCCATGAAGACTCCTGATCTTCTGAGTACGTATGTTGTATGAAGCCAAAGTAACTTTACAGGGGAGATCAGTTGTGCGAGCGAAACTCTTAAGAATGAGCTCATCATTATTCCAAAAAAAAAGTGGACGATATAATTGTTCAAGATGAGAAATTGATAGATGTTTGGTCCAAAAATAACTTTTGTTAGCAGGATCTTTGCAGAACCCATCATGCATTACCCACATTTCGATGGTTTTTCGAGATGGACATGTGGACCCTTCACCACAAGCACATATTTGACGGTAGAACTTGAACAGAGTAACAAATCCGTTCCACAGAGCAAGCTTGAACGTCCTTTCTAAACATGCTTCATTTGTTGAAAGTTCATCATCAGCAGCTGGCAGTGCTATGGTTTTAAATTTCTCATCAGGGACATCGAATGAAACGATCTTGGGATTTCCCGAGCAGCATCCACCTGCTAACCAATAAACAATTCCCTCATACTCT
>JAFMPE010043435.1:3662-18693 GCA_024759925.1 Ficus religiosa | reverse complement strand
TGAAGCTTAGCGATTAGTATTACTTCATTTTCTAACTCATTTATTCCTTGCCGAGAACTCAATGAGAGCCTCTTGACGGCAATCTCTTGTCCGTCAGGCAACGTACCCTGATATTTCACGTTGGCAAAAAATAATAACAATGAAATAAACTACAGCATCCGTTTCCCTAAATTTTTAATGATCTACTTTGTCCATAATATATATGACTAGTATACAAAAAGCTTACCCTGTATACAGGTCCGAAACCACCTTCTCCGAGCTTATTTTTTAATGAGAAATCATCAGTAGCGCTGCTTATTGTAGCTAGGCTAAACAAAGGCAGGACAGAGTCTTCCACTTTTGCTCTGTTTTTCTGAGTTGCATTACTATTTCTCCTTATTTTCTCTGAAAAATTAGCACAAGTTCAAGCTACTACTAATGTGATATAAATTTCTATTCTAGTAAAACATAGTTTTGCATGTCAACCTTCTTATGCAATTAACACATAATTTTATCTATATATCTTTATAGGTTTTTGGTAGAACTTTAGTACGTGCAAATAGTTTGGAATGTACATATAGTTTTACATGATTATCAAAATGATTTGAACCACCACCTTTAAAACTACGACAATCGCTACTGATGAAATCATTCTTAAACCTTATTAAATGGTTCAAAATTTGGAAGCATGTATATCTTGGGGGGAAAAAACTATGTTTATTAAGATGATCAAAGCAAGCGTACCGGCGATTTTACCTTTCAATCTCTTCCTGCAAAAGTAAGAGCAAACTAAGAGCACCCCAAAAATTGATCCCAGAAGTGGTATAAATATTCTTGCTCCCAACTTTGGTGCAGCGCTTCCAATTCCTTGGTTGTTTAGAGACCAGAAAAGAAGATGTAATTGTCAATTGCAGTAAAAATAGATGAGAAATCAAGAAAAAGAATTTAACTTTGACAGAAACTACTTGTTGTTGAAGAAGAGTATGCAAACAGCGAAGCATGTGGAAAGAGAAAGCACGTACCTAGCTCTAACGGTGGTATTCGAACGTATAGCTCTTGCCCACCTCCAGAACTTTGTCTGATATCCATAAGATCACCATACCAGATACGACAACCCTTTCCTTCTCCACTGATATCGCGGTTCGAATAAGCCACGCAAGAACAGTCGTTCAGGCATTTTACCCTGCACTCCTTTAGATTCATACTGTCGTTAAACCAAGCATTTCTAGAATCTGGAATTTTTATTCCGTCAAGTTTGCCAAAATCATCTTTATCTCCGTACTGGCAATTCAGTGGATTTTTGCGGATACATCCGTCAGACCAGTCCCTTAACTCCCATTTTGATCGGGACTTAGGCTTAAATCCTTCCAAACATTGGCATCCCATATTGTCCCCTATGACACATTTTCCATTGGCTCCGCAGAGACCGTATCTGTCACAATAATCACTAGGCGCATAAATAAATGACCACCAACTCAGGTCTCCTTCCATCCATACTAGTTGTTCACATTTGCTGTTTGTTTGATTCACGACTATAATTGTGATCACTGAGTTGTTCTTTAAGGTGTACCTGTAATTCAGCGAGTTACCGATATAAAAAAAGTGGCTGTCATAAAGTTGATTAGGTGTAAAATCTTGCGCACCGCTCACAGTAATGCCATTCCACTGTCCCGTACGGTAATATGTTGTCGTGCCCTTGTGTGCGTATGCTTCAGCATATCTATCATGCTCAACCTCCATGCTAAAACTAAAATCTCCAGGACAAGGGTCGTCCCAATTCTTCCATGCTGATAATTTCCTATTGAGTCCTTTCCTCGAGTCCCATCCGAATTCCATCCCGGGTAGCAAAGTATCAGAAGGATAATCAAAACTTTGCCACAAATAGGCTTGTGAGCTTCTGTCTTCCTCATCCCTTAGTACAAGGTTCCCGGAATCTAGGAGCTGTACTATTGGTTTCTTGGCTTGTTTTGATGAGCTTGTAGACCAAACAATACTCGTGTTCTGATGCAATAACACAAGATTGCCTGTGCTATTTATGGTTAACAAGCCAGAGGAATCATTAATCGGCTTGCACCGGTTTGCGACCCAAACGACGGTTTGAACTGGGATTTTCTTGTACCAAATTCCCACGTAACGATTCTTGGAATTTCCGGGACTGAAGAAACCGAACTCAAAAACTCCGTCTTTAGAAACAATGGTTGTTCCATCACTGATGGATTGGAATGGGCCAATGCTATTTTCCGCAACCGAAACTGTTTGGAAGAGAAAGAAGGAAAGTATCAAAGCGATCAAAAAGGCCATTTGTTTCTGCTTATGAGAAACAAATAGAAGTCTGGGACGGCACCTAATTAAACGGGACATTGGTTTCTTAGTCCCGTGAATGACACGATTATTGAGTAGAATGTTGCTAGTTCAATTACGCAATTCCGAAATTTGACTTTTGAATTCCCAAGTCGTTGGCTCGTTTTGCACGGAATGGTATAGCTTTCAAAGCAAATTGACAAATCAACCTCTTAGCTCTCAATATCTGACGACTTGCTTGGAACACTGATTGACGCCTTTTGCGAAATATATAAATTTATTACTTATTTGCATGAATGCTCCTTGAACTTTTTGAATTTGGTAATTTAATCTCTAAACCTTTTTTTACTGGCAACCAACCCCTTGAACTTCTAATTTTTAGTAATTCAGTCCTCTTTACTTAAATTCATGAAAATCAAGACAATTTTTTTTCACAATACTTATACATTATAGCTCAAAAGGAACAATGTTGATCATTTTTGCTTAACATCAATACATATTTCTTTTAAAGTTTAGGTTTAAGTTTGATTATGATTGAATTAAGGTTAAAAGTTTTGAAGAAAATTGTATTGAAGTTAAGCAAAAATGATCAACAATGCTCTTCTTCGACTATAATATGGAAATTAGGTACAAAAAACCATTTAATTTTTTTTTTTAAATTTGAGCAAAAAGGACTGAATTGTCAAAAATTATGAATTCAAAGGGTTGATAGCCAAGAAAAAAGTTTAAAGACTGAATTGTCAAATTCAAAAAGTTCAGGGGTATATGTACAAGTAAATCTATATATATATATATTTATAAATATATATACACGCATATAAAGAAAAATATGGTCTAACTAAGGACAAACAACACTAATTAAAATAGACGGATTTTTTTTTATTAGAGAAAATATCAAAAACACCCCATTGGTTTAGCTGAAATATCACTTTTGCCCCCTATTCATTGAATGTCCAAAACACCCTTTATGTTTGTAAAATCAATAACAAAATAATTAATATCCCCTGAAGTAATTTAATTTTTGAAAATACCAAGTTTACCATTCTCATTCTATCTTAAACGTTATTTTGAAAATGACTTGACAAAAAAAAAAAATTTGGAAATATTAATTTTGAGTTATTTGAATGATTTTGAAAACTTTCTAAATTTTAAGCTTGATTCCATTTTGTGATTTAATTTAATAATGCTTTAGTTTTTATTTACTACAGGTTGGGAAGGGTAAACTTGGCATATAAAGAATTATGCTTTGGGGGATATTTTGTGACTGTTTTTTCAAACACAGTGAGTCTTTTGGGCATTTGAAAATAGGAGAGGAGTTTGTGGTCGGGATACCAAATTACTAAAATGATGAAAAAGCTTATTTGAATTGGTTGGTAAATGGAAGAGTAGAGTTTTGAGATAATATTATGAGAAAGAGAACCTTTTTAATCTTGTTGAATTTCTTTGTTTCCTTTAGTTTTAAATTTATGTTGTTTATTTTGTTAGTATGTTATTTTGGGCCAGTTTTAAAAAACATAGAGACAATTTTATATGTTTTATATTACTATAACAAAAGGGGAAAAACTGGGGATTTCTATTGAACAAAGGGATACTTGGAGATTTACCCTTTTTGATATATTTTTTCTAATTTTAATTTTCTTTTTCTTTTTATGTTCTTGTTGTTTCATACAGAGTCAAGGCAAGTAGAACAACAGCTTATTCAATCTTGTGAATTGTTTCAAAATGTCCACACAAAATAAAAATAAAAATAAATAAATGAAAATCATAATTTCTGTCACGATTAGCTATAAATGCAACCACACAATAGTTCTTCTAGAAAACAGATTTTATACACAAATTGGACATTTGCAAAGTATAAACGCTATGATTAACCAATAGAGGTTTCAAGTCATCGACCCACGAAGGTGGTGATCGACATACTGTTTTTTGAAAATGATTGCGGCTTAGTGGAGGCTTGATTTCTTTCTTGTGATTCTTTTTCCAAGAAATATCCTGGTGATTTTGGTTGAGGCAGCTCATGCTCACCACATAACATAAGAACGACAGATGACATGTTGGGTCGATCCACAGGATGTTGTTGCACACATAAGAGACCAACATATATGCAACGCAACACTTCTTGTAGATTGTCGTATGAATCCTTCAAGGGTACATCAATTAGATCAAATGGTCTTCCTTCATTTAGCAATGTCCATGCCTATAAATATCAATAAACAATGTGTCATTCATTATTGACATGATTCCAATCCGTAAAGACAATGCAACATTTTTAGACTTACATGTCCCATAAGGGTAAGCCCCACTATATTCTCATCATAAAAGCCTGTACTTCTCTTCCCACTTACAATCTCCAACACCATTATACCAAAGCTAAAAATGTCTGATTTTGTTGAGAAAACACCGTTGAAAGCATATTCTGGTGCCATGTAGCCACTACATGTGTTGTATCAAAAATAAATATGAACAATGATATTTAGAATAGAATTAAAATTAATTCTATATAAAGAAATCTTAAGAATACTCACTAAGTTCCTACTACTCTTTTTGTCTTTCCTCCTGTTTGATCTCCACCAAAAGTTTTAGCCATGCCAAAATCTGAAATTTTGGGATTCATCTCATTGTCAAGAAGAATATTGCTAGCTTTGAGATCTCGATGCACTATCCTCAATCTAGAATCTTGGTGAAGATATTGAAGCCCTCGAGCAATACCACATATAATTTGGAAACGCTTAGGCCATTCTAACAGTTTAGATTGCATTTGATCTATAAAAAAATATATCCTTCAAGTTAATTAATGCCAAAAATTTATAATAACAAAGTAGTACACAAAAAATTGAATAGGGGTACCTACCAAAAAGAAAAGAGTCCAGGCTTTTGTTTGGCATATATTCATAAACCAGTAACTTCTCTTCTTTATGAATGCAGCAACCGAGAAGTTTTACAAGATTCCGGTGCTGAAGCTTGGTGATTAGTATTACTTCATTTTGTAACTCATTTATTCCTTGTTGAGAACTCAATGAGAGCCTTTTGACAGCAATCTCTTGTCCATCAGGTAACATACCCTGATATTCCATTTTGAAAAAATAAAGAAAAGAAAAGAAAAGAAAAGTAATTTACAAAACCCGTTTCCCTAAATTTTAATGTTCTCTTTTGTCCATTATGTACATGGACTGGCTATTAAAAGCTTACCCTGTATACAGGTCCGAAACCACCTTCTCCTAGCTTATTTTTTAATGAAAAATTGTCAGTAGCAGTGCTTATTGTAGCTAGGCTGAACACAGGCAGGTCAGAGTCTTCCACTTTTGCTCTGTTTTTCCGAGTTGCTATATGATTTCTCCCTATTTTCTCTGAAAAATTATCACAAGTTCAAGCTACTACAAATACGAGAAAAATTCAACTTCAGTAGTTATAATAAGAACCACATAGTTTTGGTAGACCTAGAACAAGTGCGAATGGTTTGGGATGTACATAGTTTTAGAAAACTATCACAATGATCTGAACCACCACCTTATAAAAACTACAACAATTAAAATTGATGAGATCGTTCTTAAACCTCATTAAACGGTTCAAAATTAGGAAGCATATATATCCCCAAAAAAAAAAAAAAATGATAGCCCTATGTTTCGAAAGATGATCAAAGCTAGAGTACTGGCGATATTACCATTCACTTTCTTCCTGCAAAAGTAATAGCAAACCAAGAGCGTCCCAAAAAGTGATCCCAGAAGTGGTATAAATATTCTACCTCCCAACTTCGGAGCAGCTTTTGCCATTCCTTAGTTATTTAAGGACCAAAAAAGAAAAAGAAAATGTTAATTATAGTAAAAAGAGATGAGAAATCTTGAAAAAGTATTTGACAGAAAGTAGATGTGCTTGTGTGCAAACAGTGAGGCATGTGAAAAGAGAAAGATAGCACGTACCTAGCTCTAAAGCTGGTATTCGAATATATAACTCTTGCCCGCTTTCTGAAATTTGTCTAATATCCATAAGATCACCATGCCAGATACGACAACCCTTTCCTTCTCCTCGGATATCACAGTTAGAATAAGCCACGCAAGAACAGTCGTTCAAGCATTTGACCCTGCATTCCTTTAGATTCATACTTTCGTTAACCCAAGTATTTCTGATATCTGGCATTTTTATGCCATCGAGTATTGCAAAATCATCTTCAGCACCAAGTATTTCCTTGTCTTTATCTCCATCCTTGCAATTCAGCGGATTTTTGCGGACACATCCTTTGGACCACTCCCTTAAATCCCATTTTGCTTTGGACTTCGGCTTAAATCCTTCCAAACACTGGCATATCGCTGTCTCACTTATGACACAATTCCCGTTGGCTCCGCAGCGACCATAGAAATCACAATAGTCCCTAGGAGCTGAAGCATACACTATCCAACTCTGGTCTCCTTCCGTCCATGTTAAGTGTTGAGTTATGCTATTTGTTTGATTCAAAACCAATATTGAGATTACTGAGTTGTTCTTGAGGTCGTACCAGTAATATTTCTCGTAACCATTGTAAACAAAGTGGATATCCAAAAGTTGATTTGGCCTTAAATCTGGTGCACCACTGAAACCAACGCCGTTCCACGGTCCAGAGCGGTAGTATGTTGTCGTGCCTTTCCACATATAAGCTTCAGGGTAATTATCATGTTCAACCTTCAAGATAAAACTTAAATCTCCAGGGCAAGGGTCGTCCCAATTCTTCCAAGCTGTTAATTGCCTATTAAGTCCTGTCCTCAAGTCCCACCCAAATTTCATCCCCGCTACAATTGTATCAGAAGGATAATCAAAGCTTTGCCATAAATAATTACCTTCTAAGTTTCCAACTTCCTCGCCTCTTAAGACAAGATTTCCGGAATCTAAAAGCTGCACTGTTGGTTTCTTGACTTTTTTTGATAAGCTTGTAGACCAAACAACAGTCTTGTTTTGTTGCATTAGCACCAAATTGCCTGTGCTATTTACCATCAACAAGCCAGAGGAATCATTGATCGGGTTGCACCGGTTTCCGACCCAAACGACATGTTGAACCGGGATTTTCTTGTACCAAATTCCCACATAACGATTCTTGGAATTTCCGGGACTGAAGAAACCAAACTCAAACACTCCTCCTTCAGAAACCAAGGTTGTTCCATCACTCATGGATTGGAGCGGACCGATGCTGTTGACTGCAAAAGAAACTGCTTGGAAAAGAGAAAGGGAAAGCATCAAACTGAAAGAAATGGCCATTTTTTCAGTGGTTAGGCTCAATATGAAAGAAATGGCTCTGTTCTTACTTCTAGTTCTTTCTGTTTCAACTTTACTGGGATTAAATTATTAACTAATGGCAAATCCAATACTATTTAGCTTTGACAAGTTGCTTTGACAACTTTACTAGCTATTGACTAGACTGCAGATTTACCACATCATACAGCAATAGTATATGGCAAAAGCATACTAAAAAATTACGCGCATTCCAAAACTTGACTTTTCCAATTGCGTACGAAATCCGTTCATAGTTATATTTATTCTTTAGGAGAATTACTGAACCCATTTTACAAGTGGCGGGATCGTATTTGAGTGTGGTGTTAAGGTAATTCCATACGTCAGCTTAATTAAGAGAGTAGGTGTTACTTAACTTCCTTACATTAAAATAAGCTAAGAAAAACAAATAAAGTAAAATCAATGCTTTCTCATTCGTAACTTCTTTAACTTATTTAGTTGTTACAAAAGATATCAAGTTATGACGAAAATTTTTGGAAAAGTTTTCAACAAAAACCACTAAAGGAGAAACAGTTGAAAAACTGCATACGAACAAACTTTTCAAGTGGGCAACAACTCAATAAACCTCTATATATAACTGCGAACTGTCATCTCTGCATCAACGGAAACTATATGAGCCTAAGCTCAATAAATAAAATACATATGCATGATCACAATCTTTAACTCCATGGCACCAAAACCTGTCATTGTTCCCACTTCATTTAGATCTTTACCAAAATCAATCACATTTGGGCTCAAATATGAAACTTAGTGTGCTATCTGATAGACCGTGAGTTTACAGAACCTATTCTTATTAAGTGGTTGCTCCATCATGTCCCTTTTTCCCTCAAGGGGCAAAAGTTATAACTATGGTCCTCATCTACCAATAGATTCAAATGCAATCATCAAGTAATAAATGGAAAGAGAAAATATAACTCACTTGGTATGTTACAATTATCCTCTTTCGTCATTCACTTAGAAAATGATAGAATCATGCAGAGCATGTTCACTACATATGATTGTAGAATAAGCCTCATCGGCCAACGAATGTCATTATGCTCATATTGTTTTTTGAAAATGACTGTGGCTTGATTGAGGCTTGATGTCTTTCTTGTGAAAATGATTCCATGAAATAGCCTGGTGGTTTCGATTGAAGTAGCTCGCCCTCGCTACTTAACATGAGAACAACAGATGAGATGTCCGGTCTATCCTGAGGACATTGTTGCACACATAAGAGACCAACATTTATGCAACACAACACTTCCTGTGGATTGTCGTATGAATCCTTTAAACTTACATCAATCAGATCAAATGGTCTTCCAACATTTAGCAAAGTCCATGACTAGAAATATCAAGAAACAATGCATCATGCATCGATTTTAATATGATGGCAATCTAGAAAGCAATTTAACATCTTTAGACTTACATGTCCAACAAGAGTAAGCCCCATGTTATTCTCACGGGAAAGCCTGTACTTTTCTTCCCACTTACAATCTCTAACACCATTATACCAAAGCTAAAAACATTTGATTTTGTTGAGAATAGACCACTAAAAGCGTACTCTGGTGCCATATAATCACTACATGCATATAATGAAAAATAAAAATGAGCGGAACTATATGGAATAGAACAAAAACCTCATTCTTACAAAGATCTCCCGAGAAAACTCGCTAAGTTCCTACAACTTTCTTTCTTTCCTTCAATTTGATCTCCTCCAAAAGTCTTAGCCATGCCAAACTCTGAAATTTTGGTATTCATCTCATTATCAAGTAGAATATTGCTTGCTTTGAGATCTCTATGTACAATCCACAATCTAGAATCATGATGTTTTGCTGGGCATATATTCATTAGCCAAAAATAAAAGAGTCAAGGCTTTTGTTGGGCATATATTCATAAACCAACAACTTATCTTCTTTGTGATGAATGCAGCAACCGAGAAGCTTTACAAGATTCCGATGCTGAAGTTGGCAACAAGCATCACTTTATTTTCTAATTTAGTTATTCCTTGTCGAGAACTCAATGAAAGCCTCTTGACAGCAATCTCTTGCCCATCAGCCAACGCACCCTGAAATTTTTTATTCACAAAATAATTGCAAAATCTCTTTTCCTAAGTTTTATATGTTTGCATTTGTCTACTATGTTTTTAAACTAGCATGTGAACAGCTTACCATGTCTACAGGTCCAAAACCACCTTCTCCGAGATTATTTATTTCAGAAAATTTATCAGTGGCAGCACTTATTGTAGCTAGGCTGAACTAAGGCAGCTCAGAGTTTTCCACTTTTGCAATGTTTTTTTGAGTTGCTCTCTTAGCTCTCCTCGTTTTCTCTGAAACACTATGACAAGTTCAAGTTACTCGGAAATAAATATGAGAAAAAATTGAATTCAGAGTTCAGGCCTTTTATACAAGTATTAATGCAGTATGAACATGGGATATTTAGATGGATTATTTTAGTTTCAAAATATTCTCTTTATTTAAATTATTATAGGATTATCTTAGGACGTTTAAATTCTAGGAGTTATCTTGTAGTATTTGAATTTGAATAGGATTAGGATTAGAATTAAGGGTTTACTATTTAAAAGTTTCTTTATTATTTTGTTAGGGGAGTTTTCTTATCATAATTAATAAAATCCTTTGAGAGTTCTTTTAATTGATTTCATGATTTTTCAGTACTCTAATTAGAAATAACGAATTTAACACAACCTATCTTGCATATTTTCATGTATTCTTTAATAATCAATGAATTTTTGTGTTTTATTATACGATTCCACTACATTAGTTGGTATCAAAGCCAAAATGTTCTTATACCAACTCTAATGGAAATTCAACCAGGCTAGTTCCTATTTTTCTTAATTTTTATTATGACCAGCGTTATAGCTACCAGCTCTAATCCTAATTTTTGAGTACCAACTCATGTGGCGACGATTTATCATTTTTTTATTGGTATTTTTAATTATTAATATGACAATACTTTAAACACTTACTAATAAATAAAATGACAATCCACATACAATGTAAGTTGGTATTCAAGAGTTAGAATAAGAGTTGAGTGTTCTAGTAATTTTCTTTTATTCTTTAGGGGAATTTGTGGACCCGAGATAAATGTGGCCGAAAAGTATTTGAGATTGGTCTTTTGAGATATTTTTAATATGTTGCTTCTGTAAAACTTAAAGATTTAATTATGCCATATCATTGGCAAGTATGAAAATATCAATATCAATAGAAATATTGGTAGTCTATTTTTATGAAAATTTCGGAGATATTATCAATATTGTGGAAATTTCAAAAAACATGATAGAAGTTACAGAAATTAGTTTTAGAATATATTTCTAACAATTTAGAGTGACAAAAACATTAAAATGATACATAAATACATAAGTTTTACGTAAAAAAACATATTATATCTTACATATCTTAACAAAACATGATTGGGATGTCTTCCTAATTCAAGCAATATTGATGCATAACATATTATTTGAATGGAGTTTAATATAGTTATGACATGCTAAATGTAGGTTTGTGAATTTCTTCTCAATGTATTTTTATAAATAGGAAATGTGCAATGTTTGTAGGTCTAGGGGAATATATTCTATTGGCTTTATGTGTTGTCTTTTATTTTATTTTATTTTATCTCTTTTTTTGATAAGATAATTATAGCATGCTAGTTGCTTTCTCTCACCATCTATTTATACACAAAAAAAAAAAAAAAAAAAAAAGGTAATTATAACATGCCAAAAAAGATAGTAAATGATAGAAATATGAAATTTCAGAAATTTCCATCTAAATTTTGGATATTTCTTCAATATTTACCGATATTTACATGACATGTTATCGATATCGATGTTTTACCAATATTTTTTCAACGTTTTGACCAAAAGATATTATACCTAAAATATGCTTTGGTATCTTTCAACCATGGAAATTTTGGAAATATCGTGGAAATTTGCATCAATGGAATTTTGTGACGATGGTCATTGGTTTCTTTTGCATACCTCCTCGCGTGAGAAAGCAAATTGACCAGTCTACCTCTAAGAATTTTCAAGTCAAGAAAAGGCTGCTTCCATGTGATACTAGCTTAATTGGGGCCGTGCTGGCACTTTTAAAAAACAAAAAACAAAAAACATTTTCCTTTTTTATTTTTATTTTTATTTTTTTTGTCATTGTTAAATGCACAATTTTGAAAAAGTAATATAAAATCTTTCAGTAAATAAAAAAAAGTAATTAAATTTGACAAAAAATAAACAAATTTAAAAATTTTGGAATCCAAGATCAATGTTAATTTCTATTATTAATTATATAGCTGAAAATCAATTTTTCGATATCTGGTATTTAATTGTTGTTCGACACAATCAGTTTTTTTTTTTTTTTTTTTTCAATTTGAAGTTCATAAATAGTGGATATTTGTAACAAGAATTCCAATTATTTAATTAAAAAAAAAAAAGGAGTCTCACTTTCTAAATTTAGTGCGTATAGTTTCTTCCTTCGTCATCAAAATAGAAAATTTGCTTCAAATAAAAAATGAATACATTTCTATTTCTCTCTTTTTATATCTAAGGCAAAATTTTATCAATCATAGTCAACGTTTTGGAGTCTAAAAAATGTGGATTGAAAGTTAGCTGAATACACAAGTCACAAAGAATATTCTATTTTTTTTTTTTTTTTAAAAAAAGTCATAGAAAGATGTCTTTAGGACTAGGGCACACTATTTTAAGCAATAAACAATTTAACAAATAAGCCTAACTAAAACTGGATGGCTGTACTTAGAAAGTTGAAAAAACAAAAACTTTTTTTTACCCTTGGTAGTTGAAGTATAAAAGCATGACGCATACTTTTTCATTATTATTATTTTTTCTTTTTAAATTTTGAGATCCAACTACATCTTCAATTACTTGTTAATCTTCTATATCTATATCTATATCTATAATATATTAAAAGAACCAATCCAACTAAATTTTTATCTCTATAACCACATGTGTTACTTTTTGAACCACTTGGTTCCCTTTTGTTTTTGGCTTGGTTAGTTTTTTTTGTCTTGATTACTTCCTTTTTGGTTTGTTTTCAAAGCTGTATGTGATGATAAGAAAAGATGGAAAGTATTTACTCTTAAAATAAAAAATATATATATATAAAAAAAAAAGAAGAAGAAATAAAAGATTAAAAAAATCATTTTCTTACATGCATGTAGATTCAACTTTGCTGGACTACTTATCAATGAATTATTTTCCATATATTTGTTTTTCCATGATACTTCAAATTCACTTTCCAACTATCTCAACTTTTTATTGCACAAATTTAATTTCAAGTTTCATGATATATTTTAACAATTTTTCATGTTATTAATAATTCTCTACTCAATTTTTTGTATCTTAAGTATCACATTTTACAAATTCTTGTATTTTCTCTTCTCTTCTCTCTCTCTCTCTCTGTCTCTGTTTTTTTTTTTTTTTTTTGTACGTTTTTCTCCGTTCATATTGTCTCCTTTTTCTTAGCTTAAATTGACAAAAGATAAAATTAACAGAATAAACATAAGTTATAATTTGAAAAACACAACAAAGTTTAAACTGTTGTTATTTAATATTTTACATATCTAAGTCCAATCGATTTAAAGTTGGATTACTATTGTACAACCAAAGGTACTCAAATTATGGTTGTGGGTATAACCTAGCGATAATTTTGTACTTGAATTTATCTAAAGGTGTAGAGTTAGAACTCTCACCCTTAAGTTAAAAAATATTGCTAAAATTAGAAGCACAAAAATTATTTATATTTTATTTCTTATATGCAAGCTTAAATAATTTGTTCGCTATTTCATTGAATTTGATGCATATTCGTTCTAGATCTAATTTTAAATCCATTTTCTTTAAATTAAAAAAAAAAACTTGATATTAGACGAAAATAAAGAGAATAATTAGTCGTGAAAGTGATAACATGTCTTCTATTGCATGTAAATAAGGTTTTAGTTTTATATAATATTACAATCATAGTTTTAGCATCATATAATATTACAAATATGATTCTTCTTTTTTCTTTTGACATAAATAATAAAATGGAAAGCATAATTTTCGAAATGTTGCTATTAACTTTTAAAATTAGATGCACAAAAAATATTTTTATCGCACTTTTAATATATGTGCTCAAATTAATTTTAGTTCACTATTGTAATTAATGTTTTCTTTTTTTCTTGAATTGGAGTATTCGTTACATTTATTTTGCTTTCTCATTGTTATATGGACTTTCTTTTATGATAGAATAAATGAAGTTTTTTAATTAAAAAAAGGAATATGAAGTTTTTTTTTTTTTTTTTTTTTTTGGCAACAAAAAAAATTTGAATGAAAACTTGTCATGTATATATATCAGAAGTTTTAATTAAGAAAAACATGTAAATAAGGCTTTAATTTCACATTTCAAGTATAGTATTTATTTTTCTTTGTAAAATTACATGTCTTATATTTTATATAAACTAAGGTTTTAGTTCTACATTAAAAACGTTGATTTAGAAAATCTCACTAAAATTATAAAATACCTTTTTTCCCTTTTTTTTTTTTTTTTCTAGAGTATGCCACTAAACAAATCTTATAAAATTATTGACAAACTATACATTTATAATTTGTTTAAAAAATGACTTTGTAAACAACCATAGTTCAAAAACGTAATTTTGTTTAAGCATATTTCCTATTGAGATATAAAATAACATATTTAAATGAGCTTAACAATTTGTAACATTTTATTACAACTTAATTTATGTGATAACCTAACGCACGCATGGTTTTAACTAGTCTTCTATGTCTGTATCTTAACTATAATGTGGATCCATGTCGTTGCTTTTTAGTCATAAAAACGGTGCGTTTTGGTATTTCTTCCTTTTTTTTTTTTTTGGCCTCCTTTTCCTGCGCTGTCTTTTCCCTGTACCTGCATAGTCACAATTGCCTGCCTCCACGTATTGTAAGTGCAACTTTTGCAATAATTTGGACATTTGGATTCTTATTAACGTATTTTTATGAAAAAAAATATATATTTTATATATCGATATTTGTACATTGCTTTTTAAATTTTACATAATAAAATTTTTAATTAAAATATAATACAATAATGCATCACACACATATATAGAAAGCTCATTTCATTTACTATATATCCTCTCAAGTCTTACTGTTCAAAGTCTCTGTCTTTCTATTTGTCTTTTTCTGGATTGTCGTTATTTTTCCCCTTTAAAGCTTCTTTATCTTCTCTTCGTTTTTCGCATCATTTATTATTCATTCTCTCTCGTCCTTTTGTCTGTTTTTTTCTCTCGCGTGGGTCTGCAAGTTTGTGTTTGATCAAATTCACCACAATAATTTTGCCCTGTTTTTTTTTTTTTTTTTTGTCCTTCCTACTCTCCTTGTTCTTGCTTTGTCGTTTTTGGCTTCCCTTTTTCCCCCTTAGTTTTTCAGTTTTGCTTTCTTCCTTAATTCTGATTTTTCCTACTAAAATTATATTTCTCAAATATGTCAGTCCCTAATATTTTTCTTACGATATTC
>JAFMPE010043324.1:382-30613 GCA_024759925.1 Ficus religiosa | reverse complement strand
GGGGAAGGCCGGGGGAGGGGGGATTGGGGTGGGGGGCGCCGACGGGGGAAGAGAGAGAGAGAGGGAAGAGAGAGAGGGGGGGTGCCGGCGGGGGAGGGGGAGCCGGAGCTGGGGCCAGCAGTGGGCGCCGCCGGGGGTGGGTCACCGGCGTCCCTCGCCGGCGACGGGAAGGTCGTCAACGATGAAGAAGATTTTGGGTGGGAATGGTTATATAAGGTAAGGTGTATGATAAATATAGTACACCCCTGATATGTCAACCGTTCGATTAAATCTTAACGGTTTAAAAAGAGACTCTACCGGTAGTATCGTTTAGGAGAGGCTCTACCACAGCCTCTCCGTTTTAAAATAGCATAAGATTTTTTTGAAAATTTCAGAGTGCAGGAAAAACTCTTGCTATTTTTGTCACTTTTTTGCATTTGCATTCAAAAGTGCAACATTTAATTATAGATTTGAAAAAAAAAAATTGGAATTAAATATCAAGAGATTCATTGACAATTTTCCCAAAGGGTTAATTTCATTAATAGCACCTGTGAGATAAATTTTATTAAAAACAGCACCATTTTTTTCTCTTTATTTCTAGCACTGTCACGTCAACAATCAATCTGATATGTGGGGCCCAGCCGCATTTAATGTATGTCAAATTTCAGATTTACCCTCATCTCCCACCTGCTTAAAAGTCACTTTCCCTTGTATGCCCTAAAAAAAAATTTCAAACCAGCTTCTATAGTGTTTTAGAGAGAGAAACTGAATTCTAGAGAGAGAAAGAGTTGCAACCAGTAGGAACCGTTCCATAACTGCTCGGAAACCGTCCGAAACCACCACGAAAGCCCTTTATAAATTGCTTGGAAGTCTGTGAACGTAAGAGAATCTTCAAAAACTACCCATGTCGAAACCCACGAAAATGTTTGAGAAAAACATAACTCACGAAATGAGGTCTGTCCGAGTAACGGCTTCAGCATATAAAAGGCCATCGGCCGAGGAAAGTTCTAAAAAACCGGCACTAGAGATTGAGAGAATCGTGTCCAATGAAGGGTTGAAGAGAAAGCAGAGGAAAATCGAAATAAAGGATTCAAAGAAGTTGAAAAGTGCCGTAGAAGAGAAGATATCGGAAGTTGAAGAGGTAAAAAAGTTGATTTATGTTTTTTCATAAAGTTTACATTTTAAATATTTTTCAATAAAAATATGCATTATGATAGGATGACATAATCCATGTAATTTCTCCATTATACACAATGAGAATGACCGGATGGTCACAATGGTCATAATGAGAATGACCAGTTTTGAGATAATCTCAAATGATAGGCGAAATAAAAGTTAGGCAAATCCATGGTCATTATGAAAATGACCGGTTTTGAGATAATCTCAAATGATAGGCGAAATAAAAGTTAGGCAAATCCATGTAATTTCCCCATTATACATAACGTATGACAACTCAAATTTTTGTTTTAAAACCATGTTGTTTCGTCAATTTCTATAGATTTTCCATTCGCACATAGGTTATAATAAAATTGACCTCTTGGTCATTATGAAAATGACCAGTTTCGTTCAACTCTCAAATGTGAAAAAACTTCAATTTGTCGTTTAGAACCCCAGTTTTGACTCCTGTTAGTGATTATGACAGGATGACATAATCCATGTAATTTTCCCATTATACACAATGAGAATGACTGGATGGTCACAATGGTCACAATGATAATGACCGGTTGGTCATTATGAAAATGACCCGTTTTGAGATAATCTCAAATGATAAGCAAAACAAAAGTTAGGCAAATTCATGTAATTTCCCCATTATACACAACGTATGACAACTCAAATTTCTGTTTTAAAACCCCCGTTGTTTCATCAATTTCTATAGATTTTTCATTTGCACATAGGTCATAATAAAATTGACCTCTTGATCATTATGGAAATGACCAGTTTCATTCAACTCTCAAATGTGAAAAAAACTTTAATTTATCGTTTAGAAGCCCAGTTTTGACTCCTGTTAGTGATTATGACAATGACCATTTGGGTTATACTATCAAATGAAATGAAAATAAAATTTTTTTTCTCGTTATGGTCAAAATCATTACTTCCATTTGGTAAAAATATTATTGACCGACTTGGTCATCAGTATGATGACCAAACGGTCATTAAGTTGTTTACCATTATTAGTTCAGGAATTTTTTGGTAACGATAAATATATAATAAAATACCACAAAACACAAGAAATCTATCTTACTACCCACATGTGCTACAGGAGACCGATAACTTATCCTCAAAAGTTTAATAGAGAATCATTTTTTATAACATAATTCAAAACGACCCATTTAAAGCATATAGTAACGAATAAAACCAAATAACAAGCAGCATTACCTTAGATTTGCTGATTGGAAGTGGGAAGAGCTATACTCAAATGGACTAGGAGCAGATCTAGCAGCTTCGGCTCAACTGTGACGAGGATAGAGAGGATCAGTTTAATAGAGTGAACGAAGATGGGGAGAGATTTGTTGGAATTCGAGTGAGCTTAGATCAGTGGGTAATGGTACAGAGACAGTTCGTGAGGCTTCAGTGAGAGAACAACGAGGAAAGAAAAACAAATTTAGAACTACTATGACTTATATATTGTCGCCCGGAGGGGGGGGGGGTGGGAGGCAGGAAAGTGGGAAAAATATCATTTTAGGGTTGGTTGAGGGCATATATGTCTTTATACATTCACCTAAAAAGGGATTGATGACGTGATAGTGCTAGAAATGAAAGGAAGAAAAAATGATGCTCTTTTTGATAAAATTTACCCCACAGGTACTATTAATGAAATTAACCCTTTCCCAAATGGTTGTAAAATCTTTCCGAAAAGCGACCATTTTTCCCAGTGGTTTTATTTTTTTTAGGACTTTCAACTAATTAATGATTATTTTTAAAACCTAATTAAATATGAACGGTGTAATGGATAATTGGACTGATAAATTACTGACGTAGTCAAGGAATAATGAGAGATTATTCTTCGTTTACCTTAGGGTTTCTAACCATAAAATTAAATTAAGCTAAAAGCAAAGTTAGTACATGTCAAATCAATTTTCTCCACTAGCGCAAGTGTCGAAAGGAGGCAACCTACTCCCAGAAAGTCCCACCAACATAATCATGAATTAGTCAGCCTTAAAGAACCTGCTTTGAATATTAATTATAAATCAAAAGTTCATTATTATTAATTATAAGCCATTTCTAATCAGATCTGCACATATAGATGATCCCCTGAAGGATTTTTTTTTTAAAATTTTTATTTCCTTTGAGTGAATTATATAACTCTGTATCCCCATTCTCCACCAATTCCCCAACTCCATTAGTTCATCTGCATTTTGCTGCAAATTATAAAAATGGCAGAAAAAGTTGAGATTATTGCTAAGGAAAAGGAGGGCGGCAATAAGAAATTAGTGGAAAAGAAGGAGAAAGATGATGGAGTAATCACCGCTGTCTACAAAGCAAACCTGCATTGCCTGCAATGTGCACGTGATATCAAGAGCCCTCTTTTACGTGCTCAAGGTAACTAAAATATATACTCATTTATATTGTGTTTGGGTATATGTTTTTCACCTCACCTCTCAAAAATAATCCCCCGTATTATGCACCGCAATCACAAATTTTTTTTTTTTTTTTAAACCAAGGTTATAAATATTCTCCCTTCTCTCTCACTATATAAATGTGAAAAATATATATATATATATATATATCTTTTTTGCAGTTATAATGACCTAATGGAACATTAGTTATAAGAAACGTTGAACTTTGTAATTTACGGCAGGTGTTCAGAATGTGGATGTTGACATGGAGAAAGGTGAAATTAAGGCAAAAGGCAGTTTCGATCCTATCAAAGTCCAGAAGCGAATCGAGAAATTGAGCAAGAAGAAGATTGAACTGATATCACCAAAACCCCAGATCAAGGATGCTATCCAAACAGAGAATAAGAAAGAGATCAAGGAAACCAAACAAGTATGTTGATAATATATATGTTTTTAAATATACCTATTTTTACTGGTGTAATTATAGGAATGTCTTTTTTTTTGCTAACTTTTTACATAATATCCACTCATGATTCGATACTTCGTAACTCCATTTTAAAATGCCTATTTGGTATATTGTAAAATTATTTTCGTTTGATTAATGGTTCAGGCTGGGATTCCTCATTGAATTGGGTGAGATAACACCAGTACTGATTCTCTAAAGGGATGATGGCAAAAAAATTTTAAATCGAAAGAAACCTCTTTCAGCAAATAAAATTAGCCCCTGAGCTGATTAGAAAATTTTCAACAAATAATCAACTCAATTATCAGCGTCACCTCATGCTCTTTCCCAATTGCTTTTGAAAACTACATGCACTTTGCTTGAATTGCGGGGGGAAAAAATAAACTTCTGGACAATAATTTCTCGGATTATTGAGACCCTCTAACTCCTTTCTTTCTTTTCTTTCTTTTTTGGGATGAGTTAAATGATAGATCTGTTTCTCTTTCAATTTTTCTTTTTTCTTTTTTGAACCAAAGATTAGTATTCATGTTTTGTGGAGCTTCTTAAAAGCTGCTTCAGGATTGTATCGATGATCTATCAGAAAATCTTATGGCCTTCAGAGAGTTTCTTGTCAAAACAAAAAATTATAACTTTCAAAAAAAAAAAAAAAAAATCCTATTTGACTAGACTTTAAAACTTATATCAGAATTGATACATCATACATTATTGTAACATTTTTACTATTTATTAGAAATCTTTAAAATCATTTTGACTTAAATATCTCTTTTAAAAGTGTGATTTTCAAACACTTACTTGAAAAATTGTAACTTTTGTTTCTTTTTTTCTACTTACTAAAAAAAAAAAAAAAGTAAAAGCTCTTCAAATATATGTTCTTAATCATCAATATGTTTTCCTTTTCTTATGTATGTCCTGTGCTTAGGTAAGCTCTAGGTTGGAATTATATACAAATCTTTCTAAAATAACAAATCTTTTTGTTCGTTTCTCTTTATCCTTTTACATTTGGAAGTCCCTGCATGATTATAAGGGTGCTAATTAACTTATTAATCAATTTCATTAGATCAAATGGAACTAATTTTCGGTACCAACCCTGCAGGTTTAATTAAGAATTCCCCAGCAGACCTCGTGGAAATGCACGAATCTTTTTTTTTTTTTATTTTTTTTTATTTTTTTGTTTTTTGCCCAATTAAATTAATCCAATCAGAATAGTGTTGGCGTCTTTCTTTATTCATATAAGTGAAACATGTGCATGAAATTGACTTCATATTAAAAAAATAAATAAATATTTAATTAGTTTTTTTTTTCCTGAGTTTGAGAATGATTTAAACTTTACACTTTATGATGCAGTCAGATGTAAAATTACCGTTAAACTATGTTAGACCTGTATATCATGTCAACCGACATTCAGATTTATTTAAATTATTTCCTTTGGTTGTTTAACCCAACTTTTGCAACTTGATTGCCAGTGAGTATATTAATGTACATTTCCTGTGTCATATATTAATACAGCGTTATTTTCAATGCAAGTATATATTCTCTTTTCCTTTTTCACTCCCACACAATATAGATAACTCAATATTAAAAATAACAATATTTTCTATTTTCTGTTTGTAGTCTCCTTTTCCTAGATGTATTAACGCAATCAATATACACATTTTAATAGAGTATTCCTATGTCTGTACTCTTTTTCTGTCTGATGACCAATTTTTAACTGTACAAAAGTTTAAAATCTGTGATTTCTTGTAATTTATTATAAATATTTTGCTTGACATATTCATGACCTCCATGTGTCTGAAAATACTACAATACACAAATATTATATCATGATTCATCACGTCCAACGAACTCAACAAATAAATAGATAAAATTAAAATTGGAAGTACTATATTATATGTATTGTTCACGACATGAAATGTTAAAATCTGAAACATGTGCTAAAAAATTATTTTTGAATTTGAAGGCAATTTCGCGGACAACATCAGTGAAAGTACACATGCATTGCGACCAATGTGCGAGAGACCTCAAGAAGAAGTTGCTAGCGCAAAACGGTATGAATACATATTATGTATATAGTTAATTTACTATTATGGACTAATGTTTATCGAGGGTTGCGATTGAGTGGGAGGAGTTTCGAGTTGCGAATATATAAGATAGAATACATTATATTTACCAAGTTTTTCCTCTACCAAGTTTTGTTAGAGGGTTCTAATGAGCACTCTTAATTTTTTTGATTAAGAGACAATCTTTTTCAATACTACTTTTGCTATTTTCACCTTGTAGGATTTCTCTTTTTTCTTTTACAGACTTTTTGTTGCGTTCTTTAACATTTTTTTATTATTTTATCATTTATTTATTTGATGAGAAACAAAAAGGAACATAAAAAATTCGAGTGAATAAATCTGAAGCAGTTAACAAATTTGAATAAGAAACATGATGTGAGATGATTTTACTAGGAGGTGATGTTAACTGTCTCATCTCATCGTCTACATTAGGTATTTAAAAAAAAAAAAAAAAAAAAAAAAAAAAAGCAAAGCTTGTTGAGCTTTATAAATTTTTGGATTTTTCAGGTATTCACAATGTTAAGACAGATATGAAATCACAAATTCTAACGGTGGATGGAACCATTGAGCCTGAGAAACTAACATCCTTCCTACGAGGAAAGGTTCACAAACATGCAGAGATTGTAGCTGACAAAAAGGAAGAAAAGAAAGTGCAAATAATCAAGGAGGAAATTAAGAAAGAGAAGGAGAAATTAGCAGTTAGTGATGAAGGAAAATCGTCTGACTCTTCAACGAAGAATGTAGAGGTGAAGGAAGAAATAAAGGCAGTGGAAGTCAAGGCTGAAAAAGGAAATGCTCCCTATTTCATTCACTATGTCTATGCTCCTCAATTGTTCAGCGATGAAAACCCAAATGCTTGTTCTATCTCATAGAACATATATCTCCAATATATTGATCATTATATATTCACACACACACGCGAACACACACACACACACACACATAAATGTAGTAAATATATATATGCATGTACATAGATTGTTATTAGCTAGCTGTTTTAAGGATATTTGAACTTGGGATCTCTCCCTTTATCTATCCCGGCCACTCTTACCAATACTATACTCCTATATATGCTTGAATATATAAACAAATACATATGGTTGCACTAATAAATTTTGATATGTAACTTATTCACTAAAAATATCTAGATGCACGCATATATTTAATATACGAGTATGCGCATGTACAACATATATACAGTAATTTGTACAAGATATATTATTTAATCACAATATCTGTGCGTTTGTGGTTGAACAACACCATATTTTTAATTGGCATAATTATTATTACGTTCCATGTTGTAGTTATTACAAAATAATTTTACTAGCTTGATAAGGATCAATGATGAATACTATAATATGGCAATCATGAAACGATCACAAGTTCGAAGAGTTAAACCTTTTTGACCGTCTTATGTGTGTACGACCTAATAAGCACCAATTGGTTGGTTAATCAAAGTATTGAGAGAGAGAGAGAGAGAGAGAGAGAGAGAGAATACTGAATGATTTAGTTAATAATGACATTTATGTTTGGACATATAAGGTTTGATCACAAATATTACTCCCCCACGTACCACATGTAATCGGTATTTTAAAGCACATTGAGTTAATGGCTGATCACCACTAATTAGTTTTACATTTTTGGCAACATGCATGCTAAATAAATCACTCAAATTTACTGACAAATAATATTATGGGGTACATAAGTTAAACCCCCAATGGGATTCCGAAAACAAGTTTTGCTTAATATACATGCATTTAGGTCACATAATATGTTGGGATAAGCGAAGTATATCAATTACAATACAAAATCATCAAGTAATTAAGAAATTCATATACAAAAAGATCCACCAACAAATTTACCCTACTAATTATATATATTCCCTAATTGATGGAACAAATTATGCATGCACTAGTTCGTTACTTTGTTTTAGTCGTATAAGGTGTCAAATTGGGTTTCCAAAATTCTCTATTTTCAGAATATATTATATGTTATTACCCGTGTTTGTATATATATGTTTAGTAATATATAAAGTTACATTATAAAGATGTTTGTTGCACACTTAATCCACAAGTTTCCAGTGTTAGCTGATCCACTACAAATCATGAGAATATACGAAATGTTACCAACACGTATGAAATTTTCCAAAGCTAAATCTTATTAAACAAGACAACAAAATAAATTGATCAGCTGACCGGTGGAACATCATCAGTTCCCTACGCTATTTCCAATGATAAAAAAAATAAAAAATAAAAAATATTAATAGTAATAAAATAAAAACAGCGGCTTCAGTCACGTGATGATATTAATCCAATGTTTTTGTATACCATTACCACGGAAAGAAGTAAGAAACTTTGGTAGATCTCTTACCATCAATTATTTGCTCTTAATTAACTATTGGTTCTTTTCTTCTTCCTTTTATTTATTTTTTCCTTTTTTTAATTTATTTAGAAAGTGGTGACTTGCTTTGATATTAATGAGACGCTTCTACAGATTAGTCTCAGAATGTTCTAATATATATGATGATGATCAAACTCCGTAGAGAGCTAGAGTATATTTACCTTGCCGGGAAATAATAAAACTCCATTTATTGGATAACTAAAGGAAATAAAATTACATGACAGGAAATTATAATGTCCATGTATAGCTCATTCTAAAAAGATTAGAAAGCCAGGCGGAGCACACCCTTAACCCATATTTTATGTCCTCTCTCTGGGATTTGAAGACTAATTTATTTCGAAAAGAATTCCTAAAGTTAAGTCAGCTTCGTTGTCCTTCATTTTTTTTTTTTTTTTAAAATACTTCATAGGAGTAGTACATCACTAAATTTCCTATCCCTTGGAATTTATTTAATAACAATTAGATAAATAATATAAAAATACATTAATAATTTTTGTTTGAGTTCAATAAATATAACTACTTAGCAGACATCCTACTTTGTATAACCTATTATATTTATTATGTAGTAAAAGATACAAGAAAATATTGGGCCAATATTTTAGTAAAAGGAAAGTTAGAAGCCTAATCTGATCTGTATGAGGAAGTGCATCAAATACCAAGCTGCTGAAATCATAATTTCAATTAACAAAAAATAAGGTTAATTTTCCCCACACACAAATACATATCATGGAATCATTATCATCATCAAATTCATTTTAACAGACGATCAAAAAAAAAAAAAAAAAAAAAAGCATTTCTAAGAATTTAAACAAAAAGAGAAAGCTGCGAATTTAAAACAACAGAATATTTTGGATGATGAGAAACAAGATCAAAGAGTGAGGAAAGCAACTAATTAATTGTACAAGTAATATTATGTGGATGGATTAGTCTAGTAGGTAATATAATAATTGTCTGACCTCTTGAGTCTGTGCCCTAACACCGGAAAACGCGGTCGTTTGTGCCCTAATAAGGCTGTCGCCCTGATGCCGCCGAGTTTCCGGCCCAACCGTCGACCGGCATCTGCGAGGCCATGTTATTCAGCGGAAGGTTGAAGAAAGGAAGCCCCGCCGAGGGGTCCGAAAACGGGTTATTGCTCACTCCGCTGCCACCGCCGCCACTTCCTCCGCCGCCAGAAGGCGGCGAGACTTGCTGCTGCTGCATCTGATGCGGCGGCTCCTCCTCTTCCAGCGGCAGTCTCTCGTACGCCACGTTGGTGAACGACGACGCGATGACGATGACCGGACCTGAAGCAATCAGTGCGCCGACGACATTCCCCCCGACGACTTGGCCTTGCCCGCCGGCCAAGAAAATGGTCAAGCTCGTTGCCCCTGGTGGAGCGGGCGGCGGCAGAAAGGAGCCCGACAGGGACAGTATCTCGAACCTCCCGTGGAGGGTGACGACGGCTCCGGCCGCCGCTGGCTGCCGGAGAGTGACGTTTGTGACGGTTCCACTGCCGCTGAGCACGCAGATCCCCCGCTGCCGCTTCCGCGCATAGGCAGCAACCGAATCGAACACGTCGCAGCCGCTGCTGACCTCCAAGATGTGGGCTCGCAGGGTGTTGGCGCTCTCCCGGGTGATGATGACCGGCGGTTTAGGTTTGTTCTTCGACCCCGCTGGCCTACCCCGGGGGCGGCGGGCCACGACGTCTCCCATGCCGTGGCTCGGCGTCACGAGGTCGAGTCCGGCGGTGTTGTTGTTGTTGTTGTCATCATCGGCGTGGTTACGGTCTCCGCCGGTGCCGGAAAAGTGGCCGTTGTTACGGCTGATTTCATGGTGATCATCGGAATCAGGCGGGATTTGGAGGTGGAGATCAGGGCGTTGGAGGTGCTGAACAAAGCGAGAAGCTGAGCCTAAGTCTAAGCCAGCCATACACCAATTTTAGATGGAAGCTAAAGGGAAACAGAACACACAAAAAAAAAAATATTTTAATTAGTTAAAAAAAAAAAAAAAGAGGATTAAAGTTTTTAATTGTATAGTAAGTTTAAGGATTAATTATAATATGAGAGACCCATAATTCAAAACCCTAGAACGAATAGAAAATCAAAAGGAATCGAGTACTGCAGAGAAAGGGAGGGCTGGGGGCGAGAAAGAGAGAAAGATAGAGAGAAGGAAAGATAAAGAGAAACAGATAGAGAGAGAGAGAGAGAGAGAGAGAGAGAGAGAAATAAAGAGTGAGAAAGTGGGGGAAAACGCAGCCATTCTCGAATACCAAAATTAAATGAATAAACAAAACAATATTTTATTCAAAACAATATGATTAAGAAATGTTTTAGTGATTGCTATGTTGTCTTTCTTTTCTTTTTTAAAGTCGGGAAAGTTTAATTTTATTTATGCTTAATATTATTATTTTTTTGCTGTGAGTAATATTGTTACATGTGTGATATATATATATATAATGGTTTATACATGTTTGATGTGTTGAAAACCTGAATATTACCCACCACAACAGCAAAGGATTGGAAATTTAACTTATAATTAATAAGACACAAGTACGTATAAATATATATATATATATATATATTATCTTTTACATATGTATGACATTTCTCAACATATATGTAATTGGTTGAGTTCGAGTTAATTTAAACCTTTTTCATTTTAATGGAGACAAGAAAAGATTAAATGGGCGGGTGAAGTAGCTATCTCTAGAATATTTCTTTAACCTTACATGTAGTCAATTGAGTAATCTATTTATGAATTACATCTAATCTTTTCGACAAAAAAAAAAAAAAAAGAATAAAGACAGTGTTTTCATTGAATTATTAAGATTGTAGGTTGTGAAATAACAAAATATTTAATGTAACAAATAATTCGTTGTTATGGTAAACAAAACATGAGTTAAGCCAGTGATCTTACGAAAGAACATCGGAAACTTCTTTTATGCACTCTTTCTGATTGGGGTAACGTAATTTTGCGTGTGGAAACAAATCAAATAAATTTTCGACTTTTTAGAAAATGTCTTCTGCGTGTTGGTTATAATTCTGATTAATATAATAATAAATTGATATTGTCGTTTCCCTAAAATCTTTTCAATCTGGTCCTTTGGATATATTGATATAAAATACACAAACATAAACACGATAGTTATAAATAAGTAACGACAACCGTATAGATATCTGTATGAATTATAAATTTATTACTACAAAATGAGATCTGAAATAATGAGTGCCATAGCCTAATTGGATTGTGTTAGTTTTTTCTGATATCAGCTGTTTTTTCTTATCCGTTATTTGGGATGAATACTTGGGATGAATACGAGAATAGATGTAGAACCCAAAAAAAAAAAAAACAAAAAAAAAAAAAAAAACAAAAAACAAAAAACGGAGCAAAGTCTAGGATATAATTGAAAAGTTAAGGAAAAAAAAAAAAACAACTTAACTATTATATATGTATGTATAAATATCACGTACATGTTAATTCATAGATAACGGTCCACAACTATATACTACTGATAAATAATTAAAGGAAATTGAGATCACTTTATCATAAAAACTATTACTACTGAAAAGTGATCACTAATTAATAACGTTGTTCCATTCATTATTAATTTACACATATTAAGTATAACTTAACTATAAGTATATGTTTGACTATATGGTATAGAGTTAGAATCCCCACCTTAAGTTTAAAAATTAAAAAAGAAAAAAATCGCCTTCTATGTTACATTCACTTCAAAAAAAAAAAAAAAAAAAAGAACTTTTTAGTCATAACATTTTCTTGTAAAACTTTTAGTCACAACATCTTTGTATAACTAAATGTCAATTTTAGTCTCAGCCTTATTACTATTAAGCAATTAGTCACAAAATTTTGTTATGACTAATATTTTAGCCACTAGATTTTTAGTTATGGGAAAAGTTTTAGTCACGCCGTGATTCTTATGGGTTAAAAGTTTTAGTTGCAATAAAAATTTGTAACTAAATGTGTATTAGTCAAAACCTTGTAACTAAAAGTGACATTTAGCCACACAAAAATATTTTGACTAAAAGCATGATAAAAAATGTTATGACTAAAAATGTCATAAAATTATTATGTTGTGACAAAATCTTTTTTTTTTTTTTGGTAGTGATTTGACAGTATAAACTGATGATATTCAGATGCATATCCAAGTTTAATTGCTTGTCCAACTAGCTTTGTGATCTTTAACGCCTTGTAATTACATATAAATTGCTTAAATTAGCAATTATCAATTTATTCATTTAATAAGGTATGGTCTCTAACGTCTGACATTATATTTATGAAAGTTATGCATAGCCAATAGCTATTAGAATTTGATGTACTATCTTTGGTATCTTATTCAAACCTTTTCAACAATTATAATTAGTGGATATCAGTACCAATTAAGTAGGTAAAGCAGATAATCTCTGCGTAACTTAGCTAATATAGGATCTAACATATCTAGTACACATAATATATAGCTAACTAACAGCCCCATATATATATGTGTGTATATATATAATTTTTTGATTGGGGGCTCTATGCATATTGATATATACATATACATATATATATATATATATATATATATAGACACACACACACACACAAACGTTTTTTTTTTTTTAATTTTTAATCTGAATTGTATTGTTTTCACTTCATTTTACTTGCGTCCTTAATTACCCAGTGACTTTTCTTTTGGGAGTGCTGCATCTTCATCGTAATCAATTTGTCGGTTCTTGTATTTGGAAAAGCCAGTCTCCACAGTATAGTTTTGTTTTTTTATTTTTTTATTTTTTATAATTGTCATTTTATTTCTTGCAGCTAATTACGTATCATTCATCTTGAAATAAAAAACCTTTGTTATCTTATTTTTGAATAATACAGGTTTTCAAAGATAAGGTATTTTTATTATTGACCAGTATCTGTTTTTGAATGTGTTAGATGTTAAAGCGTAAAAAAAAAGAAACCCTAGTCTCACATCGAAAACATATAATAACAATAACAGATTATAAAGATATTGTGTAATTCTACTTAACAAGTTGACATTTTAAGATGTAAGCTTAATTCCTTATCAGTTTCAAATTCATTCTTTATCTCTCTAACAACAATAACAACACATTAAGAATATTGGGTCATCCTACTTAACAGGTTAACCTTTTAAGATGAAAGCTCAATTCCTTATCAGTTTCACACTCCTTCTTTCTCTCTCTAACTTTCACATTAGATCCATAAAAATTACATAAAAATTATCCATTAGGTTTCTTATATTTTTAGATAAGGAATCATGTGGCTAATAAACTTGCTTCGTATGTAGCCAGCTTGGATGAAACTATTTAATGGTTCGTCACTCCAAATTTATGTTCTTTGGTGGTTCATCAAAATATGATGGGCTTCCCTTACTATATATTGTATAATTAACCGACCTTGTTGGTAAACATATATATACACACACACACACGGTTTTTTTTTTTTTTTTTTTTCATCTAGTGTTTTTGGTATTAGGTATTTGCTAAAATATTTTTAACGAGACACAATTGAAAACTACTTTTAAGATGTGGGTCTTGACTCAATTTTTTGATATTGGCTTCTGGCTTTTATTGACTCAAAATTTTTGAATGTTAGATATTCTTTCATTTTACTTTTTTTTTAAAAAAAGTAACAATTCATGAAAGTAACAGAACCTAATATAAATGAAGCAACAAAATAGAATCCTAACTATCAGAACACTTGCCTTATATCTAGCGTACAAGATAACATTATCAGTGTTGTTGTGTGTTTATAAATGTACATAAATACAAAGGTAAGTAATTATGTCCACTTCGTAACAATCTCTCGTCAAACTAGGCCTTGCTTGGTAACACTTTAATATTTATACTTGGTTTTGTTTTTGTTTTTGTTTTTGTTTTTGTTTTTGTTTTTGTTTTTTTCAGTTTAAAAAATGATTTTCTGAGTATGTACTGATTAAGAAAATATGTACTCGATACTCACACGAATAGACACAAAGGAAAGCAACATATCTATATATATATATATATAAAATAAAACTAAATAAAAAATAAAAATAAAAATCCATATGGTATTGATGTTGTTATCATGTGACGATAATATGGCAATCACATGGCCATATGACAAGCAGGGAAGGAGGGACAAAAAACCTCCATTTGCTCTTTTAAAGAATGTTATGTTAAAAAAAGAACAAAAGAAAATTTATATGATATTGATGTGGTGATCACATGACAATAACATGACAATCATGTGGTTGCTACGTGACAAACAGGAAAGTGGGGATGGAAACCTCCATTTTCTCTTTAAAGAGCGTTAAAGATTATTTATGTATTTGTTACTCAATAGTGCTCGATGTACTTTACAAGTCTATGCTTCTGGAAAGTATTATTATTTAATTTAGTTTATAACTTTATCATAATAATTTTTAGAAATTTCAAATGACATAATATCTTTGTACAGTTAATTTTTAACACTGAATTTAGCTCGGTCTTAGCGAGACTATATTCACTGTAATTACTGTGAACTCTTTTATTTGTGCACGATTGAACAAAAAAAACGTTATACAAATTAATAAGGTGTTTTACCAAAAAAAAAAAAAAAGTGGTATATATATATATTAGGGTCGATTAGGGAACTGTAGATCTAATATTGTTTATAGTTGGGAAAAAGGTTCCTTATCCCATTGTTAATTATAAACTTTAGCTAACAAGAACTTTATACCCACTAAAGTTGAAGGAAACATTAAAGTTGTTTATGTATAATCATGTCTTTCTCATTAATTTTATATTTAATCAGTTAAGGGATTCGTTAATTAAAATTATTATATATATGTACTAGTCATAAACGACAAAATGCTGAATTGTAAGGAAAGAATTAGTTTTTCTGAGTCCTGATAATCAATCTATATTTGATATTATTAAAGAATTAGTTAATTACAACGAAAGTCTAAGACAATTTCTTCCGCAGTGATTATACAAGCATGACTTTAAACTTAAATTAAAGATTTTACTATCTACGTGTTGATTACAACTTTTTTCTTTTTTGTTCTTTTTTAAATAATAAAAGAGAGAAGTCAACTGACATCAAGATTAATACAATAGGGAACAAAAAAAAGTTGGACGATTGTAAATTGTAGTAAAGATAAAAAACGACGAAGAGATAATGTAATATTCTTTTAATGAATGATAAAGAGAGAATAACTTATGTTAAAAAAATATAATACATCATATCTAGAATGACACTCACTAATATCATATCCTAATTCACAACCAAATCTCCCCCTCAATTTTTTTTAATAAAAAAAAGGAAGAAAATTACAAGAAGAACGGAAAATCAGCTCAAGAAGAAAAGAAAATCCGGTTTCCGAAGCAAACCCAAATTAGAAGCAAATATAAAGAATAGAACACTTAAAAAAGCCATGGAACGGATATCTTTATACCCGTCAATAACAAGATCTAATCCTGAAAGACTAGAGATTCCAAAGATATGTCTCATTAAAAATCTCATTTTCGTAAAATCTAGTAGGAAAAATCCAGATTATTGTAAGGAATAAAAATGCATTGTCATGGCTCATTGCGATTAGAGGAAACGAAAACCGTGAAATAATTCTTTTCTTGCTTTTTTCAATAATATTAATATAATTTGTTTCTAATTTAATTTTCCGCATTCTTTATTATTAGTTTAACCTTTGTTAGAATTCTCAATCTGAATTTAAAATAGAATTATTGTCTAGCTTTGGTCATCGATCCGTGTTCAGTACTTGCTAAGAAAACTTTTGTTTTGTCGCTCATATGACATTTCAATAGATGTGAATACGTGGACCGACTACTTTAGTCTGACTAATATTTTACAAAATAATAATAATAATAATAATAATAATAAATTTAAACTTATATAGAAAACCAAAAAGGACATGCACCATATAATATTATCACGACCCCGATATGATGACAATGTTGTAGCCATTATTTGGTGAGAATAGTGACTATAATATTAATTAAAAAAAATAAAAAGTTGTGCGTGGACAGAGATAAAATAAAAAAAAGAGCAGCCAAACTATAAACGTGAAACGAAAGGCACAGAATAATTGGCATGTATAGATGAAAGCAACAAATTAACTTCCTAATTAATTAAACATATTCGCGGTTCAGCCTTGTTACATTTTTGTCTCAGAATATCTAGTGAAAAGTAACTACATAAGCTAGTATGTTATGAAAAATAATCCAAAAGATAAGAAAATTTACAGAGAAAGTTGACTATATGTTTATTATTTTGTTTCTTTGGTTATAGTTAAGGACCAACTTCAACAGTCGTTTTGCGTTTTCTTTTTTTCTTTTTCGTTTTTGTTTTTTTGTTTTTTTGTTTTTTTGTTTTTTTTTTTAAAGTAAGCAAGATAATTTAAAAATGGAATAAAAAGATCTTACAAACTAAAAACCGTAATAAGCACAAATAAGAACTAGAAGAACGACTAATAGCAAGCAAACCAAGAAAGTAACAGCCAATTAGAAAATTATTAAAATTTGTTTTAATTTAAAACTCTTCTCCTTACAAGCCCTAATAAGCTTGTAAGAGGTTTAACTTTTTCTTAGAATATCTAACTCTGAGCTCTAATTTCCTAAGAAACTTGAAGCAATAATTTCCATATATTTCTGAACAAGCATAGGATCGTTGAATTCACTGTCTACTTCCAATATTAGATCCGTCGAAAAGTATTTGTCTACTGTTTCTTCGGCCTTCGTGATACAGAGCCCCATCATGGTGCTAATTTTTTGAATTTTTCGCCGTTTTTTGTTAGTCACTCTCCCTTCAACATTTAGTACTTGATCAGCCCAATACTTAGTAGCAACTATGCTCGTTTCCTTATAGAAATTTTGGGGCCTAAAGGGAAGCTCAATAGAAATGCCTTCATTATTATCAGCTTGCGTTTGTTTTACCAATTGGAAATGAAAATTTTAAGTTGAAGTTAGTTGATTTTTCAAAAATTAGTTATAAATTTTATTTACTTTTTAAAAAAAGACAAAAACTGAAATGAAAAAGTATAGTTTAGTTGGAGTTAAAATTAAACGTCAAACAAAGCCTCTGCAGCTTTGGATTTTAGTCAAGTAAAACCTAAATTAATAATTAAGTAGAAAATCGACTTGTAGTTGATTTGATTGTAAATTGTTGGAGCTTGATTAACGTCCGATGAGTTTCCTTGCTAGCTCATAAACTCCTTTTAGAATCGAGTTATTTCTGTATTAAAATTAATGTATGTCGAATAGAATCGTACAATCAGACCTTGTCTAGTTGATCGGTTGGACACATCCAGTTGACCGGTTCGTATTGTGCCGTATGTACAGATGCGGACTTTCATGATATTTTTCGCTGAATTAATTATATGAAAAGATGGGATGTAGTTTCGAAAACTATATTTGAATAATAGTTGAGTACTGTTTTAAATAGATAGTAACCCTGGTTGGTATTATTTATTTTAAAACTGAAACTTATAGATAAGATTAGGCGTACCATTTAGACTTAGATTATAAGAGGTAAAGGTGAAGACTTTTGGAGGTTTGAGAGAATAATTAATTGCTCATCGTTTGGAGGCTTTTGGCGGCCGACGTGGGGATCTGCATCACGAAGTAGTTGTCCTCGCCGGAAAAGGAACTACAACTCCGATAGAAAAAAAAAAAAAACATAGGCAAACAAGGGAGGGGTATAGATCTTGAATTTAGGAGAAATTTTTTTTTTTGTTAGTTTTGTTTCCTTTTGAGAACAAACTATTTTCTTCCATCGATGTATCAAAATATACTATTTATTGTAATTTTCCTAATTTTTCTTTTTTGTTTTTTTTGTTTTTTTGTTTTTTTTTTTGTTTTTTGTTTTGGCTTGAAATCTCAAAAACATGTAATAGTAGAAGCAAGTACTATATCATCTAGTCCCACATCCGTGGGGTGAGGAGATAGAGTGACTTATAAGTGTCAATAAGTTTTCTTCCAGTCAGCAATTGTCTAGAAGTTGTGAGTTAGTGAACCCAACTTATGGGTCCTCCTAGTCCCTCCTCCTGAAGGTCATTTGTGGTCGAACTGCTAGTGAGTTTTGCGTGTTGCACTTTCCTTGTGTACCAAAAAAAAAAAAAAAAAATTGGTAGTCACTTTGTCAGTCTCACATCGGCGAGGAGTGAGGAGATAAAGTGGCTTATAAGTGTCCATGGATTTTCTTTCAGTCCGCATCCTAGAAGTCGTAATTTAGTGGGATCCATTTATAGGTTCACCTAGTTCCTCCAATCCTAAAAAGTACAAAAAAAAAAAAAAAAAATGGTAGTCACTTGGTCAATCTCACATCGGTGAGGAGTGAGGAGTGAGGAGATAGAGTGGCTTATAAGTGTCCATGGGTTCTCTTCCAGTGCACTTTCATTGTGTATCAAATTCTTTCAGTTCGTAACCTAGAAGTCGTAATTTAGTGGGATCCATTTATACGTTCACCTAGTTCCTCCAATCCTAAAAAGTACCCAAAAAAAAAAAAAAAAGTAGTCACTTGGTCAGTCTCATATTGGCGAGGAATGAGGAGATAGAGTGGCTTATAACTGTCAATGGGTTCTCTTTCAGTCCGCAGTCTAGAAATCGTAATTTAATGGGATCCATTTATAGATTCACCTAGTTCCTCGAATCCTAAAAATCTTTTATAGTCGCCAGTGAATTTTACATATTGTACTTTCCTTATGTACCAAAAAAAAAAATACTATATCATCTAATATACCACACAAAATTCTGTACGAATAGGAAGCGCCAAACTTCTTCCAACCCATCCATAAGCAGGCATTAAAAAGAGAGAGAGAGAGAGTGAGTGAGTGATGGATAATGGAATTCTGAATATTGAGTAGGTGAATAAGAAATTATGACATTAAATAATAAAATATAAGGAGGGCCAAAATGGGATTCTCCACAAAAGAGACCAAAACCGACCTTAGATTTTGTAATCCAATCATGGCTTTTCTTAGTGGAAACTACTGACCAATCCGAATTACCATAATCTTTCTTGTCCCCATCATACTTCACCATCATCTCCTCTCTTCCCATTCTTTTTCAAGGTCACATCTCTCTCTTTCTCTCTCTATTTCTCTCTCAATATTGATGGCTTATAATTCAAATTTGAGATCCATATCTATGTTGCGCTTGTCAAAGTGAAAAATGTCATCATAATACATACCAAGAATTAAGTACTTTTTAGCTAAAAACTCCTTTTTCAAGTCTCTTTCTGCCAATTGTCCTCTCATGTTACACAGATTTGATCATTTTCTATTCAATACATTCTCCTTAAGCCATGAAATGAAATAAAAAACAAATTACGAGATGACTGAAATAAAAAAAAAAAACAAATTACGAGATCAATAGGTTAATATGCTTTTTTTTTCACCCCTCAAGCATATATATAAATATATATTATATATAAATTAAATAAGAAAATAATCAAATCAAAATAATAAAAGAAGAGAATGATTTAATGTGAAGAAGATGATTCACGGACTAGCAAATAGAAAAATTTACTAGTAAGCAGCACTATTAATAAACTTTCATAAAAATATAAATTACAAATACAAAATCTGGTGAGTTATCCAAAGCTAATAAATCATTTAAAATCAAGACATATCAAAAAAATTTAAAAAATAAAATAAGTTTAAAATTCCTAAATAAATATATACAAAATAATAATGTTTCCTAATATAAAATAATAGCCTTCCCCATAGTTTTCACGCATCATGTTAATTTTCTTCATTCTTTTTTTTTTTTTTTTTTTTTTTTTGTATTGGAGGACAATGCCACCCAGCCTCATTTGTACACCTAATTTTTGGTGGAAAGATATCTCTTAGAACTCTAGAGGCAAAAGACAAACATTGAAAAGATAGAAACAACCTAGGTCGTTTATATGAAAGTCACATTATAATATGTTATTAGTTGTGTATATAATCGCAAGTGTGAGGGCAATTGGGGTTTAAGTTGCTTTTTGAGTTGCACCCTTACAAGGAGTTAAGGAGCTCTATTTTTCTTTCCTTGCATTGTTCCAAACAATTGATTTGATCGGTTATAATTCAATAGTCCAAATTTAATTATTTTATAGATGTTGTCTGATTTATTGATTGTGTGGTAACGATCAAATGATTAGAATTTAAAAATTGTTTACTAACCGATACGTGTTGTAATAGTCATACATTTTTATGAGTAGACACCTTTTGACTAAAAGTTGTTTCAGTTCTAATAGTTACATGTCCTAATGAACACAGACATTTTATGATATAAACAATGCCAACAAGATTGTTACTTGTTGCATTCTATTGGGCTATTGTATCTTAGAGGTAATTTTCCTCATAAACACCCGTTAGCAAACTTTCATAATGAACAGCGTTCCTGATGCCTTCAACCCTTCATTTTTGTCTTGCTTTCTATTCATTCAAATAGTTTTCCCTCTTCAACAATATTGCTCAACAATTTTGTTGATTAAACCTTTCAAATATGCCAACATACAATACAAAGACTTTATATGGAAGTTTTTAATATTAATTGTTCTCGTTGATATATATAAGAAGTGTAATTGTTGAGGGATGATTTCATCTCTCAATCTTTACCATTCACGTATCATCTCGAGTCAACTGCAACTAATGAAATAAGGAAAAGAGAATCAGAGAGCGGCCGGAACAAAGCCGCACAAGCCAAAAGTCACTTGCAAGATCAGTATTACCACTGAATGTGACCGTGGTCTCCTGAAATCAAGTATGATTGCACTATGGTTTCCATCGACTATTCCAGTTGACTTCGAAACCTTCCATTCCAAGATTTCAGAAGGATCAAATTTGAACGATAAGCTTATCTAATCTCCAAAGACATTAATTCTATAAGAAAAGTGGACTTCATTCAACAAAAGAAAAGTACTTATACAAGTGAAGCACAATATCTCACTCAAATCAAGAAACAAGAGTTCGTGAATAGCAACTATGAAAGGGAAACATCTCAACAGCTGCAGGTGTGGTTAAAGTAAAAATTACCAACCATCCAAAATACAATCTCTTCTCTCTACAATCTGGAATTTCCCCGTTACCTTTTTAAAGCTTCCTCAACTTCTTTGCACTCGACTTATTCATACATAGTGGAAACCAAAACACTACATAGGATGTAGCTCATATTGGAAGTGAACCTTTATAGCTTTCTGTGTTCATTTTTTATTTTTATGTTATATATTTATATTTGTCAACTCGATAGATCAATCTCGAAGCTGAATCAAATATTAAATAGTATCCCTATATCGGCATGGACTTTTAAATAAACTGATAGAAGTAGTGTTTATTTCTTATGGTGTTTTTTTTTTTTTTTTTTTTTTTTTTTTTTTTTTTTTTTTGAAGGAACTAGTGTTGATTTCTATAACATATCATCTATATACATGTATAGACGTAAATTTGTACTTTCTAGCCTTTTGAACCTAAAATTAAATACATTAACGATATATATTCTCTAATATTACACATCTCAAGAATCATGACTCCAATTTGACCAACAAATCATTAATTTATATATTCAATCATGATTTGGAAACAAATTATTGATTTAAGAACAACTATAATGTTTAGAGCTTCTAAACTATAATGCAACATGGATTTCATGTCGAATTGCTAGAAATCTCGAGCACAATATGTCAAGGGCATAAATTCTATAAGCTTTCCTCTTTTAATTCTAAAAGTGAAAGAATAGTTTTACAACTCTGATTAAGAAATGTCTTATGTCAGCCAGTCAGATCTGTTCGGCATTTTAATATTTGATCTAAAATATTGTAATTGCTAGTTGATTTTTATGTAACTTTCTATTTAGAATATTATAATAGTACTATTTTACAACTATTAGTGCAAATAACAAGTTCCAGTGAAAAATGTTATATTGGAATCAGTTGGTTGTTACAACAACATACGAAAAAAGTTACAAGTGTTGTCTTTTTAAAGATGCCATTTTAAAAATATCGTATATGAGACAACCCTAATATATAGAGAGGGGGCTTCAATACGGCACCCCTCCGTAAGTCATTTGTAATGTGACTTGTGTTATATTGTATCAATTATGCAATTTAAATATTATTTTTTCACTAATACTAGTCATTCACACTAATATCTGAATAGTGTCATGTGATAATATTTTAAATAAGAAGTTATCTGTAAATCACGTATTTATTATAAGTTTCTAAATAGAAGGTTACAAATGTCACATAGTGTGTGACACTGCATAGAAGACATTTCTTATTTATATATATTTATATATCCATACATACACAATTTTAATAATTATTGTTGTTTCTTAATAAAATACAAACATTTGCACACAATTATTTCTATTTCTCCTTAAAATAAGATAAAAGGACCTTTCACATAGATTGTCAAGATGAATAGAGATCCGACAATATCTAGCCTCAACTATTGAAAAGCGAAATGCCAATGCATTTCCAACTCGAAGCACATTTTATAGTCCGAGACAACTAAACATGATATATATATATATATATATATATATATATATATAACTATCTAGTATAACTACTTTCTTTGAGAGCTTTTAAGAGATTTCTAAAAGATTTATGTTTTGACTTGCATCATATGCAATTTGCCTCACAGACTTGGAAATGAGCATCATTAATGACGAAATGAACCTCATCGAGCCAATCTCTGTCTAATTTCAACAATTGAAAAGATTATTAAGTATTTAACTTTTTTGTTAAAACCTAATAACTTGTGCAAACTTGTCGCCTTTCGGATTAATTTATATTATATTTGCATTGATTATTTCAACAACGATAAGATCAACGACTAATTAAAGACATCTACGGACACAAGATAAGTGATTAACAGTAGCCTAACATTATGCTTAAATCCGAGGCACCCACCACGTTCTACTAATAATTTATTAAACAAATCTTTTCATGTGTTTTAAATATTTTAATGTTTGTTAGATAGGCAATTAGAGATCATAGATGCACCCACCTTTTGTGCGCATGTTGAGCAAGTCCAAGGTTTTCTTTTATAAAGTAATAATACTTAAATATTGGTCTATGACAATAACGTTGAGCTCTACTTGATATGTAATGGAATTCATGCTTAAAAAAAAAAAAAAAAAATAGAGTTCCTTCCTTAGAGAATAATGAGATTGCATCTTTAACTATTGCGCTATATATAATATTTTAACTACTAGATATTCTGAATTTTATTTTTTTAATCCTCGGTAGTAAAATAAAAATTAATTTTTTTGAGTTTAAAGTGGAGCAAATATGAGAGAGCTATAAAAATAGGTGGTTGCAATCATATTATACCGGTAATTATTGTATTGTGTAAATCTTGCTAATTACCTTGAATAAAGGACTTTTACCATTCAAATAAATTTAAAATCTAAACCAAAAAAAAAACTAACTAGGTAACTATAAACATAAATCCAAATTAAATAATTATAAAAATACATAAATAAATAAATATCATTATTTAAATTCTCCTATAGTAATTTGGCATTTGTATTTTCTGAGAAAAAAATTAACATGTATATAATTACAAGACTTGGCATGATGGAAAAAAAAAATTTTTTTTTTAACATCCTTTTATCTGTAGATTAACAGGAATTGACATGATGTAAATTAAACTTTGGAAAGATTCTTTTTGCAATCATATATTGAGGAGCACTTTCCCAATCCAGAGCCATAAGTTTGTATTTTATAATCCAAGAACTCTCTCTCAGGGCCTAAATTTGATCATTCAATTGACAAAGTAATTATAATTTTATCACATGTCACAGTTTCCAGCAATCAAATATATGTATTAAAACAATTACAATTATAAACTTAAGGTAACCGTCCCTAACTATTAAATAAATGTTAAAATATCATGGTCAATGCATATTTATACATAGTTACATATATATCGAGGATTCTGCAAAGGAAAAGAAATCTTCCTTTTTCTAGCTAACTGGCTAGACATGAGCAGTATTACATAAGTCAATATGTAATTAAAACCGTACAACTATACATATATACATGATGCGCGTGTTTGTTGGTCTATATGTGTATTATATTTCACATCTTTTATTATATATTTTTTTAAAAAACACATACAAAGTTATAATTTATCAATAGTTGTGCGATTTATATATACTAGGATAATATTTCTGATTTCCTAAATTAATGAAACACAATGTCACCTTCTTATTTATTCAAAAGAGAAGAAAAATACTAGGTTAGCTAAACAATCAAAAAGGGTTAGTATACATAGAGTTCAAATCTCCTACTCTCCAAGTTGAAAAATAAGGGTAGTTTTGAATTTATATATATATATATATAAATAAATGTGTCTCTCCAGCAAAGGAATATAGTTGTTTTTACTGGTTGGACTTTTGTCATTTTGTGATTAGTAAAGAATCTTAAGAAATTCCACATAATATGTTATTGTTATCGAGGAATCTGATGCATTAACAATTTGACTACCATTAGTTTATTTTACAATAACGAAAATTAAATGGAATTAACATCCAGGAGAATGCTATAGTTGGAGAATTGTAATGGTGATAAGATATCTGAACAATGAATAATTATTTTGACATCTTTATTATATATATATATATATATTTTTTTTTTTTTTGGGAAAACTAGCCAGCTAGCTAGTTATTTCTTGTTTTAACATATCAAGTTTAATAGAGTTTGATTTAAATAAATAAATATAATACATAAAGAAAAGTCACTATTTGGGTGTCACTAAGAATTAAATAGAAATGAGTTTATAGTAAAATGGTTATTTTAAAAGGCATTTTAATTAATATACCAAGTTTTTTTTTTTTCAATTTAGGAAAAATATTGTGTTTATAAAAGATTTGTCTATGATGGACTACTTGACTGGGAATTATTTATAGACCACTGATCATAAAAGTGATTGATGGTTATAAACCAAAAAAAAAAAAAACAAATACAAAAATTTTGTTGTAGGTGGTGAAAATTGAACTTACCACCTACTTTCTATATACGTATATTTGTTAAATACTAGCTATACGTATATATGTACATAATAGATGCATGCGTTCGAAACTTAAAGAATTAATGGTCATAACTCTTAGTCAAATTCATGCTATTGTTATCGTTCATGACGTACAAATGTTTAGGTGCAAGCAAGTTTTTGATTAATTATTATTGTCCATGTGTGTAACATCCCGGATTTAACTTAACAGTGAATAGAGTTAAGACGTCTAAGATAGGACAAGTTTGAAATATTTTGATATTAAGTGATAAATATGAAATTATGTTATTTTAAATCTTGATCATGTGATTTTATGTGCATACATTTTTTTATATTTTATTTGGATTGATTATTCTATATTATTAAGATTTAATATGAGCATGATTAAGTATTTATTAATTTAGTATGATTCTTTTTCCATAACAAAGATTCCATAAAATAAGAGTCATCTAGCAATGCAATTTTGACATTTAAATTATTCGAATTTCACAAGCTTTGTGAAACACAAATTTATAGATCTTTTTGTTATCTTTCTATAACCACTTGAATCGCTCAATTTCAGTATTCGGAGTGAAACATTATGACCAAAATATCACCATATGTTCAAAATTCAAATTTCAGTGGGAATTTCAATTTTAGCCTAGACTTTTCTAATATTATAAAAACAACCCCATTGAATTTTATACTCTATAAGCTCGAATTTGAAACCCAATTAGAGAAATAATATCTATGTAACCCTAGTTATCATTATAAATTGGAGATTAAACCTCCAATCTCTCAAAAGACTCATTTTCTCATCTCCCTAATTTCTCTCTCTAAAAGAAAGATTTATTCTCTCATCAATCTAATTTCTCTCTCTAGAAAAGACTCTATCTTTTTCTCTTATTCTCTCTTTGATTCCCGAATTTTCTCCAAATCACTCACGTCTTATTAAAGATATGATTTATTCATATCACATATTTACCTATGAATTTAATGGTCATGAATTGTTAGAAATTTTATGTAAGATTTTTCATGATTGGATGGCTTATGATTCATCTCGTGTTACATCTTTGTATAAACAAACATATACACATAGTTTTTATCATAAGATTTTAATAGTGGCTTCGATGAATTTTGTAATTTCTTTATTAGGGTTTTGATTTTCCATGAATATGTGAAAACAAAACCTAGGAATGTTGTGCTCTGCATATAAAAACTGTAAATTTTGATATTATTTTAAATAAATTAGAATTTTATTTATAAACTAAAGATACGAAGCTTCGTTTTGATATATAGATCACTAAAAATGGAGATTCGTACATTTAGCTATGGATTTTTAAATTTATGTTGAGTGCTGGATTTTTGCTGAAAAAAGGGATTTTTATAGTCGGCTTGTATCATATTTTTCGTGACCTTAATGAACACAAAACTGGATGTGTAAGATGTCAAAAGAAATCTATTGATGTCTTTTTTAATTAGGGAGAAGAATCACAATTTTTGATTTTAATAGAATTTATTATGAATTTTCTCGTGTAGATGCCTTAACGACATCTAAATCAATCATATCATATACCTTAGAAAGATCTAAGAGTCTAGTTTCCAATGCCACTGGAGTTACTGACTTTCGTTATGAAATGATGTCATATGAATTTCTTGCAACAATCATCGGGTCTGTCCTTTCATTATGATGTGTTAATTGTGATACTATGATGTTGTGTGGATGATACATATTAAGTATGAGTTTTATAATGTTTTATTTTATGATGGTATGAGTTATGAACATGGTATGATAAATTCCCAAATCACAATTTTATAGTTTTTAGCATCGAACTTCCAGCAGTTCACAGGGGTGTTGGGCTAGTACCTGTCATATTCATAGGTTCGTATATGCCTCAGTGCATGTTGAGTCTAGTTAACTCACTTTCATCGTGTTAGCGCACATTGGCAAATCGCCTAGGGCTCAACTATATAGAAAAGATAACAATAAGAATAGTAAGTTAAGACCTATCTAAGAACAAAAAAATGTTTAGCAGGTGTGTAACGGGCAATTAAGAACTCACTTTTTTGATAGACAATTAGGAGCCCACTTAAGGTGCAAGGAGAATAAGTAATCCTGTTATTATTTTGCCTCGGCGGGTTTGGAACTTGCTATCCCATTCTCACTATGATTGTGCGCATTGGTACATCACCTAAGGCTCAATCATGTAGAAAAGCTAATGATAAGAATGAAAATGTATGATCACAATTTGTAGTATTATAAATTGTTTAACTTTTTAAGACATTATGGTATCTTCAATTTATATGTTATGTGCAAGATGTTATGGTATGTTCAATTTATATGTTATGTGATTACACCTAAATTAAAAGACTACTATTTGTGAGGTTTACGGATGTACTTACTAAGCATTCCACTTACTTTAGTTTCTTCGCATGTTGCAGATAAGCTTAAGAACAAGGTTTAAGGATGGAGGACGCTCGGTATGGATGTGTGCGTAGTGACGGAGTGAGTTATGAGACTAGTTTATTTTAAGTTGGAATTGAAATTTGTTTATGATCTTACAAGTTCTAAGTTGAATGATTTTTTAAAATTTATATTAGTTTATTTTGAAATTTCATTTGGTTGAATTTGAAATTTTTAGTTTTATTAAGTATGCTTTCCGCTACTATGTTTTATATGAGATTATCTATTTATGTTATTAAAAAAAATACTTCTAACTTTTTAACGTTTTGTCAACCTTTCATCATCATGTTTACTATTCTGTTTAAATTAAATTATGTTGAGTAACGACAAGCGTAACATCTCGCTAAAGTGGCATTACAATGAGTGTGTGTGTGTGTGTATAATCTATAACTAGTCTTTTTTTAATCCCGTGAGGTTACCTCCCGTTAGTATGATCATTTGCATTTTTTAAGTCGTTATTTTGTTATTTTGTTTGCTTTGATTTTAGTGTTTCCTTCTTTGTTATTTTTGAACTTTTTTGTTTTTGTTTTTGTTTTTTTTTTTTGCCACTACCAAATATAATTAAAGTAGGAAACTTGGTGTGAAATAATCTATGCATATGTCAATGTATAGAGAGAGAGGCTGAACTGAGAATTTAGTATACAGTGCATGTAATAGAGTTTGGACCGGAGTAAATCACTTGGATTTGAATACAAAAAGGCCTTAATCTAGAAATAAAATTAGATAATAAACCCATGTGATGTCTATGGGCTCATTTCAGTTTTTTCATTTGGGCTTCTAAATTTTTCTTTGACAAAATTGTGGAAATAGTACCAAAAACTTACCAGGTCTTAACGTTTGCTCTCCCTTAATACTAGTTCATATTTTTGTCCCTTGAGTTTTTATCCCCTTGGCATGTTTACTAAGAAGACTAAAATAGCTTAATAACTTTTTAAAAAACCCTAGGTCTTGCTTTTTACCTCAGCCTTTCTATCTCATCTCTCTTTTGTTTCATATCTTTCTTTATATTCTCCCTTTCTCTTCCTCCGCCCGTTCTCTTGTAATAACCTGCCTTAGGAAAACCATTATCATGCTTACTTAAACTTACATTAGCTTACTTAGATTTATATACTTCAAAATTTTAGAAAAATTATTTTAAACTTAATATATATATATACTAGATTTTGTGGACATGCTTTATCATATATACATTTCACTTAGCACATCATACATATAACTTGTTTGGCAATTTGTAAAATCAAACATCACATTTGCATATAACATTAGTCTTAGATTGACTTAAACTTATCATAAATACAAACTTATGTATTACTAATTCACATACAACTATTTTCAAAAGTAATTTTGCGAAAATCAATTATATAGTGGTATCCCACACTGTTATTCACTTGTTTAATCACACTAGTAAAAATTGTGGATTACACGATGGTTATTTACCGTCATGTAAAGTTTACACGACAATTAGACAACCATCGTATAATCCAACATCGTGAAAGATACCACGACGGCTATATAACTATCGTGGTATCTCAATATTACACGACGATTAAAACCATCGTCGAAACAAGAAATACAGTAGTGGAAAGCAGCAAAATGGATATTACTCGACGGTTTTGAGCCAAAACTGTCGTGTAATGTTGATTATTACACGATGATTTGACTCAAAACCGTTGTGTAATGGCTACAGTCAACCAAAAAACCCCAAATAATTTTTTTAAGCAAAATTACATGACGGTTTTCAGTGAAAACCGTCGTATAATGATGCACATTACACGATGGTTTTCATCCAAACCCATCATGTAATTTTTCTTGAAAATTTTTTTTTGGGGTTTTTGGTGATTTGACACGGATGGCCTAACCTGAATGTTATCCAATACACGATCTAAGATATTAGCTACATTGTATCAAAGTAACAATATATGCCATATATTAAATTAGGATATTACATATCATAATTAATGAATTGCATTACATAGCTAACCCATTTTCCCCTAATCAAATCCAAATCCTGAGAATTAAAAAATTCCTTACTTTCAAGTACGTCAATTCCATTCAACACTATGTCCCTCAGAAAATCTAAAACAAAATACCACATTCAACGCTTCCCTCTTGCAGAGGACAAGGATGGTTCGAGATTTTCGTTTTACAGTCTCATCTCCTTTTAATCCCTTCTCCGGTCATAATCTTCAAATTCGTTAGGGCCCCAGCAAGTTGGTAAACTTCAAACTAATTAAGATCCATATAATTAAGATTAAATTAAAAATTAACATATTAAAATTGACTTACATGTTCATTAGATTAGTAAAATCGTCCCGTTTTTTCTCTCGAAGAGGATCAAAATAAAGGACGAG